>CM062818.1:965383786-965588636 GCA_031772625.1 Pinus tabuliformis
TTCTTGTATGTTGGATATGCATTGTGTGGCAAAGTTTGATGCTCAAAGTGTCATTGTTAGAGATTTAACCCATGACCAAAGGAGTTCAAGTTTGCAATATATATGTGTTGCAAGTAAATTTGGTTTTGGGTGAAGAGAGACAAGGGAAACATGTTTTCTTATCCTTTACTTTAGTGTGCCAAAAGTTAATATGGCTCACTTAGACATTGCAAGGTGCATAAGAGCATTTAGAATTGCCTAAAACATCAATTAGAACAAATATTCCCCCTAAGAGATTTGTTAAACATGTTTCATTAACTTTTTTCAATAGTGAGATTTCCACTTTTATAGAACATGTGTGGAGTGATTCCATGATGGAGTAAAGTGACGTCTTGAATATAGTTCTAGAACCTTTTGTGGGTTTGTTGATTGATTCTAAGATTGCATTAGACTTGGATTATTCCAAAGCTAGCCTAACACAAAGAATGTTGGATATAATTGATTGTGGGTCCCATATTAGAGGGGTATACAAAATATTCATTGTTATTCTACCTTCCAACTTGGGATGTGTAGAGGGGGTCTTCATAATTTGCCGCCTAGATCCTTCATTCCTGACACAAGATAACACTTCACATAGATCAAATTTTTAAGCTAGAGTAGTATTGTTTTCTACTAGTATATAATGTATTCATCAACAAATCAAGGAAAACAACATTTAGGACTTATTTATTGTGCCATTGATTTATGAAAGATTCAAAAATCATGGGGGAAAACTACACAAATATGATGAATTGACTTAAATAAAATTAACCTAAACTGATAAAGATACACACATGTTGGGTATACAACCAAAGTCCCACATTGACTAGAAGTGGGGAGGATCATGGGTATATAAGGATGGACAAATATCTCCATTGGTATGAGGCCTTTTGGGGTAAAGCCCAAAAACAAATCCATGAGGGCTTAGGCCCAAAGTGGACAATATCATACCATTGTGGAGATATGTGGTGTCAAGAGTCTTTATCATTAGCATGTTCCAAACCGATAAATATCGCAAATGCATTGCGATCCCTAGCAGTTACGGCACTATCTTCTGCACATCCTCCTCGAGGTTCTTCTGCGTACGATGTTCCACCATTATTTTCAGACCCAGATCTGTAAAAGCACTGCATTGATCTCATCAGGCACTATAAACGCCTGGCATCAAAGAATCCCTTTGAAGCCAATATCTCGCTCTGATACCAGATGTTAAAAAATTTACTGCATAACATAAATAATTACTGCGAGGACTATATATAAAAATAACCAGCAACAACCATAAACACATAAACACACATGTTTATCAGGGAAAACCCCAAATCCGGGGAAAAACCCAATCATAATGAAATTTCATTATCCTTGGCCAAAACCCTGTCCAATCCGGCCAAGTGAGCCTTCATCACTCACCTCCAGGCCCTTTTATAAGTTCCATTACATATAATACCACGGGCATAATACTATGAGTGCACAATACCATGTGCCCAAAAACCATCACTGTTTAACATCGTCAACTTTGACTCTGTCCCGAGTCAAGTTTACCTAACAATTCCCCCCTTAAACTTGACTTGGGGTTCCTTGATTAACTCCAGCCAAACCTACTAAGTGAGACAATCCCGCTCACTTTAGCTCTTACCCCCCTCAGAGCTTTTACCCAGGGTATTGTTAACCCGACATCCCCTATCACCTACGTCTAACCCAGACTTTACCGGTGATCACCGAGGGGTACACATGCCTTACCAGGTCTTCCAGTAGTATGCCCATTTACACGCAATAATTTTGACTTCATTAATTTTTTTATTTATTTATTTATTTTTATTTTTTTTCTGCGGCGATTCTGATCCATCATTTCTCAATTTGATTTGCTCAAAAACTTCTATCAAACCGCTCCAACTGCAAGCCCGATGAGAACCTTGTAGATTCCAGCACCGGTGGCCTTACGTAGCAGAAAACGAACAATTTTGAAGCCGCATGAACAATTTTCTTTTGTTGACCTTTTTTAAATAGCCGCATGAATCCCGAACAATTCATCAGCATGTTCCAAACCGATAAATATCGCAAATGCACAGCGATCCCTGGCAGTTACAGCACTATCTTCCGCACATTCTCCTTGAGGTTCTTCTGCGTACGATTGTTCCACCATTATTTTCAGACCCAGATCTGTAAAAACACTGCATTGATCTCATCAGGCACTATAAATGCCTGGCATCAAAGAATCCCTTTGAAGCCAATATCTGGCTCTGATACCAATTGTTAAGAAATTTACCCGAGAACACAAATTAATTATGGAGAATTACTGAGAGAAACAAATATAAAAAATAACCAGCAACAACCATAAACACACATATTTATCTGGGAAAACCCCAAATCCGGGGAAAAATCCAATCATAATGAAATTTCATTATCCTTGGCCAAAACCCTGGCCAATCCGACCAAGTGAGCCTTCACCGCTCACCTCCAGGCCCTTTTATAAGTTCCATTACATATAATACCACGGGCAGAATACTATGAGTGCACAATACCATGTGCCCCAAAACCATCACTATTTAACCTGGTCAACTTTGACTCTGTCCCGAGTCAAGTTTACCTAACAACACACGCGGATTTTTATAATGGGATATAATCAAGTCAATAATGGTTCATTCAAAGAGTTTCATATATGCATGGTGGATTACACTTTGATTTAGGAAAAATTTAGCTACTTCAGTTATATTGATTGTAGTGCCTAGGGAAAAAAATTAGTGCAATAATTTTTTTATCCTCTTAACATTTTTTTTCATCATTAAAAAGAGTAGTCATGTATCTATAATCCAATTATGGTTCAATCTTTTTAGTTAGAAATAATAGATGCATATATTATGTAAAACTTATTTAAGAGATTAAAGACTTAAAACTAAACTCTTCACCAAAATAAATAATGATTAACTACCATTTTTAAAGATATCACGACACTTAGTCCAAATTAAAGGACATAGAATTAAACTCTTCACATAAACACATAACGATCAATTGTCATTTTCTAGAGTTATGATGGCACTTAGTCCCTATGTTGGTACTTATTTATTTCTATGGTAGTTGATTAACACATGTTAGTACATATTTACTAGTCTTTCTAGCCCTAAGGTGTTAACTTGTAGGAATCATGACAATGACTAATCAATTTTCTTGGGTTAATTTAGTTGAATATTTTAATTATCCTTTTCCAATTCCAATGGGTGTTGGATGGTTTAGGAAGATGACTATATGCTAGTACAATACAGCATTTAATGTGTTGTTATGTAAAGATATAGAAAAGTGAAAACTCCTTGTCATTATCTAAATTCTTATAAGATTGAGGAAATACAAGGAAAAGGTTGTTTCAAAGTCTAAGAGTGCAAAGGATATGATGATATTAAGAATTATAAGAAGGGGATATGAAGACATATCCTTATATTTTAATAAGCAAAGGCATGTACTTAATATTAAACCCCACTTGAATTGTTGTAGGATCAATATATCCCATAATTGATGTAGTTTAATAAAATATTCAATGCGACTTTATGCTGATTAAAATCCATTTTACTAGTAGTTGAAATCCACTTTATACAAAATTATCTGACTCCTTTTATGAGTGTGGCGTTGTGACTAATCATGTGGAATACTTAATGGTTATTATCTCTTATCTAAACATTTATTATTTTCATTAAATCCTTAAATTAAGATCATTTGTTACCCGACTACATATATAACCCTAGATATTATGAAATATTTAATATTTAATGGGAATTGGCTTATTCAATTGTAAATATGCTTGAGATTATTTGTTGTACTTCATGTAGATGGTAAGGATAATCATTTCTATAAATTGAATATATATGTGTGTGTTCCACACATGCATGCACAAACACATGCACACACACACAAAGGGAAATCACCTAATGGACATCAAATCTATGATAACTACTCAGGATATTCAAGTTATTTCATTCTAAAGATTTATTACATCATGTGTGAAGGCTACATAATATACCAAAAGGCCCAAATTCTACTTGAAGGATTTACATTGTGTCATTGGTGAGATTTGAACCTTAGTGAAGGCTATATTATCACCTCAATTTAGTCATGAAGTAAGCCATTATTGGCTACACATACACACATTTCCATGGAAATTACTTCCCAAGAAACTCTAGGGAACTTTTCCCAATCCAAGGATGGTACCCATTGTAAAGAAAATAATGTAGACTTAGTGTGCTCAATCCTGTGAGGATTGAACCAAGCACCTACATAATTTGTTGGGTTACTTACAACATCTTTTTAATAGTGGAACCAAATGATTTATCTAACCCTTAAGGATCCAGACACACACACACACACACACACATATTGGAAACAAGAAGGAAAGAAGAGGAGGAGCATATGCAAAGAAAGAGATCAAATTTGAGGTTTTAGGAGGAAGAACTATTTGGATAAAAGGTATATACAAAACCTAACAACATGAGCAATATTTCTAGTGTTGTTTGAGAAATAGGAACCATGATGGTTATGATGATATCTAGAAAGGAAATGGTGGAACCCTAATCTCCTGGAGATCACCCACTTGGTGAGATATTTTAGTGATGCCTAGTTGATTTTTAGAAAATATTCTTAAGGTTGTCATGAAGTGAAGGAGGTCATTTATTAGTGTATGGGATATATTCTCTTAGTCAATGTTATCCAATGGAATGACTAACCTCCACCCTAAATTATGGTGCTCTCAACATCGCATATTTCTTTATCATATCTCACTGTATGGAGTTTAGAAGGATGATGTAGACATCATGGGTTCAAATTCATTTCTCATGGAGAGAAGGTTTGGTCACTTTGGATCAAGAGATTGATAGACCACTTCTAATAGTAGGGGGTAGGTCTAAGTAAAGCAGTGGGGAAAGCATGGCTAGGGAACTAGTTTGTTGGCATGATAAAGTTTGTTTGCTAATGTTGGGTTGGGATGCATTTCATATCTAATGGAAAGTGATTTAGTTTGGACAGAGAGGAATAATAAATATGCGGTGCATGGAAGGAGGAAGAATTCATATTGTGTGAATCTTTAAGCTTGGAATATGAAGCTTGTTATAGGGGAGGATGTTGTCATACATTAGGATCATTCATATTAGGAGAATATTTTTAAACCACCTTGGGTATTTTGATGATTGGCTTACCAAAAAAAAATCTAAACATAAAATGACCATTGTGATCTCATGATCAACTATGCAACTATATTTTTGTATTT
Organism: Pinus tabuliformis; assembly: GCA_031772625.1. Taxonomy (NCBI): domain Eukaryota; kingdom Viridiplantae; phylum Streptophyta; class Pinopsida; order Pinales; family Pinaceae; genus Pinus; species Pinus tabuliformis. The sequence continues at coordinate 965,389,050 of CM062818.1, forward strand.
TTAAAGCTTTAACATCAATATAAAAACACCATATATATTATTTAACTACCATGACATATTGTAATATTTCAATCTAGTTTTTGCAGTAATCTAAAACACATTCATTGAAACATTTAACAAACTTTTTATAAATATGATACAACAAACAAATTTCTGCTAATTATCAACGCAAGTACATTTCATCAAACATATTGTATATAGTTAATCACGAAACCCTTGTTTGAAAACAAGCATAAAAAATATTCCAAAGTAGAAAAAAAACTAGCCTTATTATATTAAATATGGATATGGGAAATACATGCCAAATACGATTCTAAGAACTTGCTAAACACTAGCAAGAAATATGTATGGATGACAACAACTTTTCCAACGTTATGCTCCTGGGATAGATCTAATTCACATGTCCTCGTGGTCTCCACTTTAAGCCCCAGTGAGTGGATCTGATTTGATCCCTCTTTGAGTGGATAGGTTATATGATCTCGATATCGAAGCCCCTTGACTGAATCAACTAGGGTGGATTACTTACCTCCGAAACTAACACTCTTTCATATGGGCTCTTACCCAAAAATGCTCCAAGAGCTCAACTCAATAACAAAACAATCATCCAAATATGCATGCTTAAAGAGTGAGCTATCACCTCCTTTTATAGTCATGGACTATCAGAATACCATGGGTCATTCAAATATCATGGGTTTTTTCCTTCTTTTATCAAAGTGATTTGCACTATTCTTTTTCCTTAGTCACTTTTCAATCAATTAATTCCCAAATATTTCATAGTTATTTTTAATCTATAGCCTATGGGAACGACTAGGCTACTGAGTTAGTATTTGTTCCCAATACCCAGAAAAGGGGACATTACACATATGAAGTATGCTACAATGGAAAATGCAATCAGAGGAACACAAATATTTTCCCTAGAAATCGATAGGGGAAAACCAACATACAAATGAAGGTATGTGCCCTTTGTTTTCTTATATTATAGATATCAAAACCCATATTACAAAGCTTTACAAGCTTATTTTGAATATATGAGAGATTATGGTCTTCAACAATCTAATACACTATGATTTTCTCTCTTTCTCTATTAGCATCTCCTCCACACTCTTCCTCAAATTACAAAACGATTGAACCATTTTCCCTCTTTTTGTTAGGTTATTGATATCTATAATTAAGGTTAGGTTTTGCGTTGCAAAAACCATATTAGAACCTACATGGTGCTAGAAGTTTCTCATGGAATCCACCATGTTACTAACTCCCCATATTTTAATTATGGTGAGCTTACATGGTAGCCACTTGAACATGTGGGGGATATTTAGATCATTATTTTCTAGGGTCATATATTCTGCATTGAACTCCAATTTTAGGTGCATTATAGCTAATTGAAAACATCTGAATGAGAAGAACACTTTCCAAATTAGTGGAGACAAGGCCATGACAAACATTAATTATGATTAGGCCCTAAAAATATTATTTGGCGCCCCAAAAATGCATTGAAAGTTAAACTCTCAATTTTTGACAAATTCAAGCTTATTTATGAAATGTCCCATATCCTAACCTCCCCAATCTAAAATGTCAATGAGTTCATATGTTACTTATGTAGATCCATTTTTTCATTAGGAAGATGTACTAATAGGGAAGTCCCATGGGAGAGAAATTGTTGATGAATCCACATGCCAATCGATCCCTAGGGTTTGGAAGAAAACAATATGGTATTCACCCATTTTTCATATCTCATATAGAGGGTGGATCATCTTGATTTTTAAAATTAGAAGGGATAAGTTGATTATCAGTAAAGGGAAATAGTACTAGAAATATTGGCACTCAAAATAAATTTCTCCCAAAATCCATCTTAAGCATTCAATAAGATGTTTCATTAGTACGTTGCAGGATGGATTGGTTAGTTGACACATCTTTATGCAACAATGTTTCATGAGTGTTAGTCAAATTGGTAAATGGTTTGAAGTATTTATTGCTAAATTGTTGAGGATTGAGATTTCATTTTAGTTTAAGGTGGCCCACTATTTAAGGAAACCTTTGATATGTGGAAGAGTTACTAGATTTAGAGCAAGAGTGCACCTCATTGCGGAATCCTCCTAAGCATATGAGGGTGTCTTGTTGTTGCTAATCATGGCTTGGATTGATGCACCTTCTTTGAGAGGAAACATAGGTTATTTAGTATCTCCTATTGTGGGACTTGGCCACATTTCTATTTAGTGCTTATGATACGCTATTTATGCTTCATATCTATGCCATGTTTGGAGGTATTTCAGTCCTTAAATACACAACCTATTCTTTCCAATATGGTTTTTCCCTATTTATATTTGATTATTTATTTTTGCTTCCACCTTTCATAGAGTTCTCTTTTTGGAACCATTGTTGGTAATGAAGATTTTATGGTTAATATGGGACCTATACTAGAAATGGAGGGGTACTAGGTTGAATATGTTTGCCATATGTTATCAGGAAATCTAGTGTCTATGCAGAGTTGTTAGTCCCACTAAGACAGGTAGCTATCTTAGAAACAAACAGATTAAAGCTACTCTCGTTTTCCTTTATGAGAAGTAGATAGGAGAAGATCAAAGAATACCAACCTCAATCCTTCGCTCGGTTCTTTGCTTGTTCCTTCTCCTCACCGACTAGTCTTTTCCGCTTCTCCCTTGACCACTCCGCTTCAAAGAGTACCTGTAAAGTCAAAGCAGCATAATACCTTCAAAGTGCAGAGATTCACAATCATAAACAATACAAGAATGTAGTGGAAAAATTGAATAGCTTTATTAATATGAAGATCAGAAGAGAGGATTACAACCCATTGTTCTGACCCAACGTCATCCTCCTAGCATGAAAGCCCTTCTTCACCTCATGAAAAGCTTATATCACCCAACACTATGATATTCCACTAGGAAACCAACTGCACTTCCTTACAAGATACCAAATTCCAGCCTCTGGATCTCTGGGGTGAGGGATCCATATATAGATGATTGCATGGAGGTGACTTAGCTTCTGGGATTTTGATTAGTGTCTTCTCTCTGATAGTTCTTGGTTCCACTTGGAGATTGATGATCTCTTACTCATCCCTGGGCAAATTCAGAGAGGCAAGTGTCATAGGAGAAGTTTCTGGAAGATTCTATGATCATCCACCTCGCAAATTGTCTCTGACATTTGTCCATTCTCGCCCATCGCACCCTACAGAAGGGTTTTTCAGTATGCATCGCACCTTTTACACTAGGCAAGTGAGATGCATCACACCCTTAGCACTGAGAAACATGTATGGTCCAGTTTTGACTAGTTCTGAGCAGTTTCCTGTGGAGAACTTCTGGGAGATGATGTAATCAGCTGACCTTGTTCCTTTAGGGTATGAAAGAACACTTTTAAGGACTCCGGAGCCCTTGGTTTATGGACATATATGATTGGTGTTGCAGTGCTAAAAAATGTCTATAACAATTGCCCCTTAAAGCATGAGGTCGTTAATCTTTTGATGTCGGGTGAAATGCTTTATCATGAGGATCCGAGGTTTTTCGAACTGGAAGGCGACCTGTAATAAGATACAATACAACACATTATCTTCATAATATTTTCATGATCTAGCTGAGGCAGGCATTCCCATGCTCAGCTTTATAAATTCATTTTCATGTACATAGGACAGACAACCGTCTGTGTAGCAGACTGATGATTCTGGTAGAGCCATCATCCTTTGATTCGGATGATCATCTGTGCAGCAATGATGTACATTTGATGTCTTTATTTTCCTGAATATATCGCAGCCCAAATGGATGAAACTAGATCCGGGGTCTTCAAACTCATCCAATCTTCGCCCGAAGTACAAGTCGATCCATGTGAAAAATGTTCTGGAGTCGAACATGGAAAGACATCGCCTGATTACCAGCTAATGATGTAAGCTGTTAACAGGCACGAGAGGAATCACCGATAATGATGATGACCCTCAAGGTATAACAGTACAATTCGCGTGGTGTGAGAATGGGACTTGGCATCGAACACCACGCAAAATCTCTCGGTCGAAGGCCATTGATGTAAACCTGTCACCGAAAGTGAGAAACTTGCCATTGAGGCATGCAAGCTTCAAAGTACTGGAAGGGTTGTTCCTAGGTCGACTTCTTGGATAATGAGCTGACGTCGATAAGAAGTGACCCGTCGTAGGAGGGCCTTAATGAATCCCACGTCTATGACACGGAACGGAGCAAATGACTTTTGGAGGTGAAAACGATCTGATGATACAGGGTTCAGGGTGGCCGTCATGAAAGAATGAAGCGTAAAGGTATTGCAGTGGATGAGACACAAGATGGGTTGGTGAATTCTCTGATCAACTTCTCTTGAACATATCAGCGACACTTGGAATGGATTGGTAGCGTTAACCCCAAAGATGGATGGTACGATGGACCAATGGTAATGTGACTGATGAATGGAATAACCCAACCCGACTCAGACATGGAGTGAAAGTGTCATGTTCAAGAGTGACTTTGCTACCAATAAAGTTTTTTCAAGTTTTCTTCCCAATTTTTCCCCAGTCATTGCTGACCAGTGCCTCTTTATTTTTATCAAACTTGAGGAGGATAACATATGCTTGTTCTATAATTTTCCCTCCGGGAAAACCTGTCGTTATGTTTTAACGAGCCTAGCGACAGTGAGACTCGTTCTTGTCTATATGGACAAGTTTGTCGCTATTGGTTTTAACAAGTTTAACGACAAAGATAACTCGGCCCTTTTCAATTTTAGAGAGTCTGAAAGGGACGTAAAGGAAACTCCAATAATCCTTTTTCGTCATCTAATCCCTTAAGTCTGAAAAAGTATAAAATAATACAAAAGGGATGAATTTTCGATAATTTTAACGAGCCGGACAAAACAAGCGCTCAATCTTTTTGTGTGATAATCCCTCAGGTCCAAAAAGATTAAAATCTAGAGGGATAGCACTCCCGGTAGCTTTAACGAGCTGGAGAGGCCAACTGCTCGGCAATATTTTCATATTTTACGAGTCAGACGAAAAGAGCTTAAAGGAGACTCGTTTTTTGAGGAACAAGTGATAATTTCAGGTAGCAGCTAATTCCAGGTAAGGTTTGGAATTTTCCAATCACGGCAGTGTCACAAGGATGGCTAACAGGATCACTCTTCGCAGTTGTTCCTCAAAAAGGGGTAAACAATCAAGTGGAGGTGAATGATCGGCTAAAATAGAGTGGAGGTGATGATGAGAACACGACCAAGGCTCAGGAGCTGATGATAATGCATTCACAATGGTTATTTACTGGAGATTGGTTCATTTTTTAATGAGCTTAAACTCTGGGGAAACATTTGCTCATTGCTTAGGTTTAATTTTTAACAAGCTTGAACTTCACATAAAAACTGCTCGTGATAATGGTCATTGATTATTTGATTTCACTGCTAACCACTTTGTTCCTTTGATGGTTGTACTACCTGTTCAATTGCTTCATCAAACCGATTAGAAATGAATAATAAATGTTTGAAAAATGAGTTAAAACACTAATACCTTACTTGAATTACGTGAAAAGTAATTTAAAAGTGGTTTTTACCCCTCATTTTACCATTTCATTTGAACTTTGGTTTGTTGGAGCTCTGGAGGTGCCTTTCCCCCTTGATTTTCACTAGCTGATTCCGAGAGATTCTGTGGACGATTCTTGGCGCTGTCTGGACCAGGTAGGAGCTAAACCTGAGCTCTTCAGTTGCATTCCTTCCTTTTTGAATTCTGAGCATGTTTCCCTGTTTTTCTGAGCCCCTGGGGTTTGAAAAATTCGCCCTGGCTCCATCGCACCCTTCCTATATTGAAAGGTGCGATGCATACTGGCCTAGCCATTGGCCAGTCAGTATGCATCTCACCCAGTACACTGCTGGGGTGCGATGGGCGCGAGAAGGGAAACTTTTGCACTGTTTTCTCATGGAATTTTTGCCTGTTTTTTGCCAAATCAGGACCCTGATTCTTCTCTTTCTTGTTTTGCAAAGATTCATCGGAGCAAAATGGTTGTTACATGGCGAGAATGCGAGCATGAAGAAGAGGACATGGTTGCTTTACATGATCCGGGTACAGTAACTGCACTGTGGAACTGTGGCCTGCTCAAGTTTTTCTGCATCTCTAGCATGAGGCAACAAATCAACTTGTTGCAATATTTTCTCAATGCATGGGATCCTACCAACCAAGTGTTTCAGATCAGAGGCAAATCCATCCCCTTGAGTGTCGTGGACATCTATTTTTTGACCGGTTTATCGAGGCGTGGTGCCCCTCTCTCATTATTAGGTTCCGCTCGTGGGGCCGAATCCGTGAGAGATTATATTCTCCGGTATTGCAGAGAGGGAACTCAGCCGAGTAGGGACAGCAAGATCAACATCCGAGATGTCACTGGCCGGTCCTTGAGGGCCATTCTATTCACTTTTGTTAGACTGGCTGGTAGTGCAGCGCTTCACGTGGCTAACAGGTCCTATATGCAGTACGCCTTGGAATGCCTTAAACCAAAGATGTTCAATTGGTGTGACGCAGTACTCCTTGTGATGAAAGAACAACTGACCAAGGTAAAAAACGGAAAATCCAAGAACTTCGGCTATGGTTCTATTTTGACCGCTTTCGCCTTGGAAAAGATCCCACTGATGCAGCCGCAGTACATTTCACTTAGTTTACCTCCACCGACTGAGCCACGGATGCAGAGATGGGTCGACCTCATGGCCCGACATGCTGGTCAGTCCCAGGTTTCCTTCTTTGATACCTTCTTCGAGTGGTTCAACCGTCAAGAGATGGTTTTTTCTGAGTGTCCATATGCTGGTATGGATTTCCGGGGTGACCCAGATTTGGTGCTGCCGGCTGGTGAGCAGTGGGGTGCTATCGGTAAATTCTCTGACCATATCTCTGTTTATCATTTTTTATAATGTTCTCATGCTTTCTTCTATCAAGACTAATCAAAACTCATGTGCTCATGCAGATATTGGACCAGTTCGGCCAGCAGTACGTCTGAGAGCACCAGCTGTCGTTCCAGTAGGAGAGGCTATGGGGAGGGCTATCCTTCGTGACCTTGATGTGGTCGAGACTCTTTCAGCATTGCAGGATCAGGTCGAGGGTCTCACTCTTGGTATTCCGGACGTGAGGACCGACGAGCTGCCTCTGAGGTTGTAGCGACATACTACTGGCGTGCCAAGTCGATGGACTAGGATTTTACGCATGATTACACAGGCGGTGACTTGTTATCACCAGCATCATTAGACTAGGGTGCCCCCTAGCATTTTGAGTTTTGGGTCATTTGACCGATTTTGTCTTGGTTACAGAACATTATGTATAAACCATAAACAGTTATATATATATATTTTTGATTTTCGGAGCTTTATTTTGGTTAAGTTACATGATCTTGATGCAAATATTGATGAAATGCTTCTTTTATAAATGTTGCAAATGTCTATCTAACACATAATTTGCCAATGAGTCCGTTAATGTGTTTAAGTTTATGGAAATATGCTGATATTGAATAGAATCAAACTACCTCTCCAAAATCTTAACCCTTAGGAACATGCGATAGATAGCTGGATTCCGTACGGAGTAGATACCGGTGAGCTATAGGATGACGAGTTGTGAGTCTAGCCTGACGACGAGTCGGCGTATGCCATGTGTGATGGCATCAGAGAGGAGCTCTATCAACGCGTTGTATTCAGCAATATTGTTCGTTGACCGACCAATACATACCCCTCTGAAACTCACTAACTCGCCGCTTGGATCGAAGATGGCCCAGGCCACAGAAGATAGGTTCCGCGAACTACGACTCGCTCCGTCGGCATATCCAAAAAATGATTCCAATAGGTCCGACATCTACAACAAATGTGAAAGCGGATCACTTAACCAAAATGATTACCCTTAGCAAAAACAAAAATGTAACAAAAGCATAGGGGTTACTATCTTGATTCAAGCATAGTAACACTTAAGGTACAACCCATTGCGGGGTTGCGCCAGTGGAATCCCATCATAATCCACTAACTCGTAGGCTCCTTTTGCTAATACACGCTTAACAATATAGGGGCCCATCCATAAAGACTTGAACTTACCTGCTCCCAATTTATCGGACTCCTGGTCGTAAAGTAAGACCAGGTCACCTTCTGAGAAGACATGGGGTTTGACATTCTTGTCGAACTACGCCTTGACTCATTTCTTATGGGCTTCATTAGCCAAAGCGGCATCACGACGGGTTTCATCCAATTGGATTAGTTCTAAGAAACGAGCCTCCTCTTCTGAAGTTCCGAGGAGAAGGTCGACTGCGGGTTTGAGGTACAAGATTTCACACTGAACTGGTAAGATCGCTTCCAGGCCATACACCAGTTGAAAGGGTGTCAACCCGGTTGCATTCCTCACCGATGTCTGGTATGCCAACAAGGCTGAGTACAGGATCAGGTGCCAACTCCTTTTATGAACTCCAATCATCCTTTGCAGCATCCGCTTCAGGAACTTGTTGATTGCCACAACTTGTCCGTTAGCCTGTGGATAATACGGAGTAGAGCTGTCGTGGGACAGCCCTAATTTGGCAGCCAACTCAACCATCATGTGATTGCGAAAATGCGATCCATGATCTGTTACTATGGCCTGTGGAACGCCGAACCTGGAGACTACATGATTGAAAAAGAAGAGGGCAGTCGTTTCGCCGCTGTTGTTTAATGTAGGCATTGCCTCAACCCATTTGGTAAAATAGTCTACTGCGACTATGATATACCCATGCCCCTCGGCCAAGGTGGGGTTACATGTCATGAAATATATGCCCCATTTTGCAAATGGCCCAACAACAAGTACTGGTTGCAGAGGTTCGGGTGGTATTCTGGTTTTTCGATCGAAGATTTGACATGCATGGCAACTTCTGACTGCAGTTATGCAATCTTTGAACATTGTTGGCTAGAAGTATCCTGCTCGTAAAATCTTTTGCAGGGTAGCGTAACCAGATTGATGCCCCCCACACGCACTTGAATGGCAATCATTCAGGACTTTTTCGGCCTCCTCGTGGGTGAGGCACCTCCTCAGAACTGTATCGACACCACGACAGTAAAGTGTATCACCGACGATCATGTAGTCTTTTGCTTGGTATCGAATGCATCGTTGTTCCAAGCGGGAGGTATTAGACATATATGTTTGGGTTTGGAGATAGATTATTATGTCTCCATACCAGTGATTGCTTGAAGATATTAGAAACAAAGATTCGTCCACGATCACTTCTTCTGATGTTGCATCGTTGGACGATGATGGGAGATCGCATAGTAACTCCGTGAAAACCAAGGCTTTCTTTGATTTGGATTTTTTGAATTCTAGATCAAACTCTTGCAAAATTGCTATCCATTTTGAATATTTGCCCCCCAGTAACTGTCGTGACAATATATAAGTCATGGGGTTGCAATCTGACAAAATGGTAGTTTTTCGAAAGAGGACATAGTGTCGAAATCTTTGTATCGCTTGAACAGCTGCAAGAGCTAGCTTTTCAATGTATGAGTACTTGACTTCCGTATCATTTAAGTTTCTACTCAATAATATATAGGGTGTTCAATTCCATTATCTTCTTGGACTAAAACCATTGCGATGGTCGTATCTGCTGCAGCTAGATATAGGTTAAAGTATTTTTTATAATTAGGAGCATACATTAATGATGTTTTAAAGCATCAAAGGAAGCTTGCGCGACCTGATCCCAGATGAAGGGTACTTCTTTTTTCAATAGACGAGTATAACCTTTAGCAAGTTCGACGTAATTTGGAATGAACCTCCTCAGAAAGTTTTCTTTCCCTTGGAGTTTCTAAATCTGAAGCAGATTTGAAGGTGGAGGCAAATCAATGATTGCCTGAACCTTACATGGGTCGAGACGAATCCCATCCTTTGAGACCACAAAGCCAAGTAAACGACCAGAGCTGACACAAAACACACATTTGTGTGGATTGAGCCGTATCTTGTAGTGTTGGCAACGTAGAAATATCGCTCTCAAATGCTGCGGATGATCAGTCCGCTTTCGCGAATGAGTCGGAAGATTGTCGAGATATGGTTGAACGATGTTCTTTATGTCATGGAAGGCATATTTCATTGCCCTCTAAAATGTTGCCCCTGCATTCTTTAAACCAAAGGGTAGCTTGCGATATGCGAATGTGCCCCACAGACAAATAAATGCAGTCTTTGACTGGTCCTGTGGGCGGATGTTAATTTGATTATACCCGGAAAATCCATCCATACATGAAAAGATTTCACATCCAACACATTCATCAATTATCTGGTCAATGAAGGGTGTAGGGTAGTTGTCTTTTGGACAAGCTTGATTTACATCCCTATAATCGACGCACACTCTAATCGTTCCTTGTTTTTTCATTACAGGAACAATATTCGATACCCAATCGGTTAGAGGAACCAGGTAAATAAAACCAGCATGGAGAATTTTTTCAACTTTTGACTTGATGGCGGCGGCTTTCTTGGGGTGCACCTGCCGTAGCCTTTGTCGTACCGGTTTGACATCTGGATACATCTTAATTTCGTGTTCAACTATGCTCGAGTCAATGCCTGGCATTTCATCATACGACCAAGCAAAGACATCTCTGAACTCGCGAAAAAGAGCGTAATATATTTCTAGTTCTAAAGGAGAACAATATTTGCCGACATGAATATTCTCTACAACATCTATTTTGGTCGAGATATTTATGGCGATAGTCTCTTCAATATTGGACGAGTTTCGTTCAGAATCCACCGTGTTTATAGTATTTGATAGAAAATCAAAAAATAAGGGATGATGAAGGTCACTGGAACTATCTTCCTTGTAATCCGGAAGATGGGAATGTTGGGGGTAATCTTCCCATGGTGCCCCGTCAATCATCATTGGTTGAACAATTCCTTCGTCTGTAGAATGTACTTGCTACCAAGGATCTGGAGGGGTGCCATATTCCTTAGACCTGTCTATCCAAACTGTTAATCCTTAATCACTTCTTTTCTCCTCCACCGAGCTGGTGCCTTCTCCTCCTTTTCCGGACCGGTTTGCTTCAACCTGCTTAGCCTCGTTTGCACTCGGTCCTTCGTCAAAGGGACAACAATTACCCTGTTCTTGTCTTTTTCTTTGGAACAACAGCTCCTCGTTTTTACCCTTTCCTGCACAGGAGAATGACAACTATCAGCGGTTAAGTCTTGCATACTAATTCCACATATTTTATCATAATTCTCTATTGTTTTCCACATTCATGATGTAAAAGATTCACAAGTCCCACTGAAAAGCCATTGAAATGATCATTAAAAACATACCTTTTTAGTACTCCACACACCCCCCTGCTTACCCTGTTTCATGCCCTCATGAAAACGTTGTAGTTGACATGCAAAGCAGTGAGAGAATAGGCTGGAGAAGGAATCTCATGTGGAGGCCTACAACCATGGTGAGTGACTAAGTAGTCAAAGAACTAGCCTATTTGACCCTCAGGCATCTCATATAGGGCTTGATATCCGGGTGCAGGGTGCCAGATAATTGGACTGCGGAATCTATATCCTAACCAGGATGGCCCTGCCCTCAAAATGCTTTCGCCATAGAGGTTCAAATGGTTGGCTGCTAATTGAAAATTCTCATACTTAAATGGCACCCTGAGCTGGATGTTTGGATTAGAGATTCGATACCAGAATTTGGCTGCATCAATGGCGAGGTCTTTGATAGAAAGAAAATATTCTAAACTTTGTCGAATGAGTGCCTCGTGCATGGGTCCTAACGTTTCGATGACACCCAGAGTTCTCATAAGGTTTCTATGTGCTTTCCATAACTGTACTGGGTCCCTAGGCTCAGCCCTTACCCACAAGTCTAGGCCATTTTCCTGCCTCTGGAAAGTGTTATAGGCTTTGAGCCATTTAATCTTATTAACCACGAATGAGATGAATGCTTGCAATTGAATGTCCCCAACAAAAGGGTCAGGGTTCAACTCAGTCTCCTGATCTAGCACGAGGTTATGCAAATAAAATTCACATAGCAACCTCTGGACCTTCACCCCATAATGCTTACAACAGTCTATAAAGTCATTGATAGTGTTAATTTGTATCGGGGCGCCTGCTTTAGCAACTTTTATTTTTAATTGTAAGTACCGTTCCAATAAAAAAATAGCATAGTTTTTGGCAGGGGCCCTACATGCTAAAACGTCATTGTATAAAGAACACTAAAGAACACAAGGTATCCATCTGTTTGATAACAGTATCTAACCTACGGGTTACCTTTGCAACTTTCTCTTGTTCCTTTCGCCACCCTTCAAAGGCCTGGTTTTCGGATTGGTTGACGTTCCTTAGTTGCTGTTGGAGTTCTTCATACTTCTCATGAGGGACTGTTTGCTCTCTAAGCCTCTCCATTTCTTGCTGAGCCTATTTCAGTCCCTTGTGCAAGGTCCTTGTCTTTGGATCTCTTTTCCATGCATCAGTGGAGGCCGGGAGTTTTACCTGAACTTTCTTATTGCATTGTTTCGAGTTCAGAACCCTTATCACCCCTGAGGGTGGTGCCTCTGTTTGAATTTCCTTGTTGTCCTTTTCTTTTTTAACACGAATACCAGCTTGCAGTTGTTCCTTTTCAAATGGAACAGCAGTATGTCCCTCAACGCCATTTGGAACAGCAGCTGGACCTTCAGCTTCATTTGGAACAGCAGTTGGATCTTCAACAGGGTTTTGATCAGCAGAGCGATTTTTGGTCCTCCGCCTTTTTATCCTGCGGATTCTTACTGCAGTGGTCATCTTTTTCTTCCCGACGGTCTTCCTTGTCCTCTGCCTCGCTTTCAGGATCCTGATCTGCTGGTGGAGCTGGGCTATTATGCTCAATAACCTCCGTTGTTCCTTTCGTAATTCTCTAATTTCCAATGTTTTATTAGAAGGAACAACAGGCTTTCTGCTGCGTTCTGGGCCGTGACTAGTCCCTGGATCTTTCTCCTGGGGTGCTTCTTCACTGTTTTGTGCTGGCTGTTCTGGGGTAGGAACCCTAACTGGTTCCGTGGCTTCGTTTTCTATCCTTACTTCCTCTGGAATTTCCTCTGGTGCCGTGGGAACAGATTGTTCCCGTTCAGTGTCTCCTATCTCCTTTTCATCATGAACAGGCAGATTTCCTTCTTCTGCCTCTTCTGCATGTGGTTTTTCGGGTGTATCTTCTTCCTGGGGTTTGTCGTGGAGGTATGATGGAGTGGAAGGTTGGCCATACTCACCCATATTGGCCAAGATTGCGGCCAATTCCTCTTCTCCCACTGGGTCCTATGGTGGGCTACCTACCTGTTGTCCCATTTCCTCCTCCTGCCTGGATTTTCCAGCTTCTGCCTCAGAATGCTCAGCTTCCGTTTCAGGAGGCTCAACTTCTGTCTCAGGAGGCTCAGCTTCTGTCTCAGGGGGCTCAGCTTCTGTCTCAGGAGGCTCAGCTTCTGTTTCCGAATGCTCAGCTGCTTCATCATTTTCCTCTTCGGATTGCTCAGCCTCCTCGGCCTCCCCTTCCTTTTCTCCTTCGACTTGATCTTCTTCTACTTCTGGCCGTGAGGTTTGCTCGTCCTCAATTACCACTGGCTGGCTGGTGCTTTCCTGGAGTTTTTCCAGCCTTCCTCTTATCCGGGCTAACCGGACTGATTTCCTGCATTTCTCTAGCTGTTTCGGTGTATCAGTGTCATGCTTACGCTTTGCTGATTCCTGGCGTGTTTCTGGTCGTTCGGATGTGCTCGCAAAATGTTTTTGTTTTCTTAATTCTCTACGTTTTTCCAGACGTTCTGGTGTGCTTGTAGTCTGTTTATGTTTTGGGGAAGGTGTTGTCGCTCTCCCTTCAATTATTGCAATTAATTCTTTTAGCTGCTGTGCTGCTAGGTGAGACTATGACTAACTATTAGTCGGATTAATCCATGGTGGCTGACAACTAACTCTACATGCTGTGCCTTTTTCAGGCTTTGTGCGACGTCATGAAGTAAAGAATTCAAAAGTGCAGGAGGATTTACAGAGCATTTCTGCTTTAGAACAGCTAAGAGTTTGAGATGTCGTGGCCTTACCACGTCTTTTCTTCCCTCGCATGTGATGTAGCTTTGCACTGTTCTTGCTAATTCTGCCCAGGGTTCTCCTAGCGTTGCCGACAGAACTACCTTCCCTTTAATCGTTAAGCTCTAGCCTTCGTCTTGGAAAATTTCCATGATCTTCTGGAGTCTTTCTTTCTTTAATGTCCATATAAGTCCGATGGCTGGTAGTCTCGAGACTTCTGCGATTATATCGTCGGTGACCGCTATTCGCTTCCCCCTCACTATGGAGTGATCCTCCTGCAGGTTCTGCAGAAATTCCATGGCCACTGTTTCATTGGACTCCTGCAAGCGACTGAGATAAGTCAGCCATCCTGCTCTTTCCAGGATCTCCCGAGTAGCAGCGGAGACTGTCAACTCCTGTTGTTCACTTCGAATTGCCCTGCCTCCCATGGTTTCACTGTGGATTCTCAATGGAACAACAATTGCTTGTGTTGTTTGAAACACAGAGAGGGTAGTAATCGTCGAATTTAGAGAAAACACAGAGTATGCAACAGAAATGACTTATGAACAGCAACTTGTGTAGAAAAAATAGAAATATCATGCCGTTAAACCGTGCCATTTCCTGGTACACTATCTTTCCGAATAGTGAGCTGACACATAACCCGGGGAATAATGAGGTTAACCTCCCCCCTCCACAATGCGATAGGCTGCCCCAGCCGTCAAAGAAAGGAGCGACACCTGATCTGTAACCAAGTCATAAAGGAACAACGTATGAAAATATTCCAGGTTTAGAAAAACAACGGATTGCCGAAATCGAGGCGTAATGTTGGATCGCGTATTACGTAAGAGGCTGTTGTGATATGATGCGAGGTCGGGGGATAGGACGTCTGTCGTACTTGCGAAATCTCAAGTGGTCATTGTCACCTCCTTTGCCATGATTGGTGTAATAAATGTTCATGCGATATATAAGTCGGGAAATAATGTATGATTAGTGCCTAGGATATAAGAAACAAAAGAGTATTAATATCCTACCTATTGGTGTAATTAATGTGACTTTGATACCATTAACAGTGCTCTGCTGCCGACAGGTGTCCATAACCTTGGCAGAGTTGTTTATTTCACCGCTGGAACCATGATCCTTTATGTGCATATTAAGGAATGTGATGTCAAAGTGTAGGCCATTATGTTGGCTTGGTAACCAGTTAGCCATAATGCCATTCACGAGGAGGGGGCGAAGAGTGGGCAAGCCGGCTCGTGATGAGACCTCCTGTTCCAAGGTTTGTTTATTTGATATACCTTTTGGACCATATCCCTGGTGTGGTGGCCATAGTGGGAATGCCACTTCACTTCCATCCTCATGATCATGGTAGGCTGGCTCTTGATGAGACCCCCTATCCTGCATTTGACAATTTATAATTCATTTGATTTTTTTTTCTTTCGTTTTTTTCATAAAGCACTTTTCCTTATATATCCACAAAGGGTGGTTCAACACTCCTTAAGAGTAGGAATGGTGGAAGAAGTCTTACCATCTCAATAGGAGGATATAAACCCTTTGCTCTTATTCCTGAACAAAAATCAAAGGGAATTAAAAAAAAAGAATGGCATGATAAAGATAACTAATCAGGGCAAAATTAGTAAAACAATGACAACAAAAGATAAGTATGTCCTTCCTTTTGTCCTCTTACCAATACATAGCCTTATAAAGATAGCGATTTATAATTTCTTGATTTCAGTATGTTGTGATTTTGTATTCATTGCATAAGTGCATAGCTGTCTCTAAAAGACTTTGAAAGAACAAGGGCAAGAAGCATCCTCAAACTTGGACCAGCAAAAGGGATAAGCTGTTTCACAAAGAGAGAAAAAGTATGCTAGAACAATAAAGGAGCATAGGTCTCAAAAGTGCAAATGCCGTTCCTTTTGAAAAAGGAACAGCAGAACACACCAATGCCATTCCTTTTGAGAAAGGAACAACAAAAATCAAAATGTTGTTCCTTTTAGAAAAGGAACAGCAAGACAAGCGAACGTCGTTCCTTTGAAAAAGGAACAGCAAAAATCAAGAGTGTTGTTCCTTTTGAAAAGGAACAGCAGAAAAATCAAAAGTGTCGTTCCTTTTGAAAAGGAACAGCAGAAAAATCAAAAGTGTCGTTCCTTTTGAAAAGGAACAGCAGAAAAATCAAAAGTGTTGTTCCTTTTGAAAAGGAACAGCAGAAAAATCGAAAGTGTTGTTCCTTTTGAAAAGGAACAGCAGAAAAATCGAAAGTGTTGTTCCTTTTGAAAAGGAACAGCAGAAAAATCGAAAGTGTTGTTCCTTTAGAAAAGGAACAGCAGAAAAAATCGAGAAATCAAAAATGTTGTTCCTTTTGAAAAGGAACAGCAGAAACATGCAAATGCCATTCGTTTCAGGAACGGCAAAAATTGAAATCTTTGAGCAAAAGAACACATTTAGTTCAAACATATGTACACAAACGAGTTTGAAGAAAAGAAATTATGTACAAATTGTGAAAAGAAATGAATTCCTTAATGAATTACAGGTGAGGAAGACTTCTCTTCCTCTCCTAAAATCTCCATATCAGTGTCTCTGCGTAGCTGTTGGCAGAAGGATTCCCGAGTGAGTGGTTTACGATAGAGACGAACTCGGTGGCCATTCACTTTGAAGGTATATCCAGAACTGTCAATGGTGATTAAAGTGATGGTCCCATTGTCATGGACTTTTTGGATTTCGTATGGTCCCAACCAACGAGTCTGGTGTTTTCCAGGGAAATCCTGAAACCGAGAGTCATATAACAGAGCCCAGTCTCCCTCGTGGAAGACTTTGTTTTTGATGAGGGCATCATGCCATTTAGCTCGCTGTTGTTGAATCAATGCTATATTTTGTAGTGCAGAGAGCCTAATTTCGTCCAATTCATTGATCTGTTGTAGTCGATTAATCTGTGCCTCGGTTAGATCTAAGCCAACTTCCTGTGCTGTTCGTAATGTTTGGATTTCAAATTCTATAGGAAAAATGAGTTGTTTTCCAAACACTAATTGATAAGGTGAGTAACCAGTGGTGCTTCTCCATGTTGTTCTATAGGCCCAGAGTGCTTCAGGTAGTCGGGCAGCCCAATCACGCCTATGTGACACAATGGTTTTCATTAGGATTGATTCTATTACCTTATTGCTGCTTTCTACTTGTCCATTCGCATGTGGGTGATATGGAGTAGTGATTTTGTGCTGGACATGATAATTATTAAGTGTTGCAGCTAATCTATTGCCAGCAAATTGTGGTCCTCCGTCTGTAATTATTTCCCTTGGAAGGCCATAACGTACAAATAGATGGAACAGGAATTGTATGACAGAGTCCTCTGTGGCTCTTGGCAATTATTATGCTTCAACCCACTTGGTGACATATTCTATTGCCACCAAGATATATGTTCTCTGATTTGATGAGGGGTTGATGGGTCCAACGAAATCAAGAGCCCATCGCTCGAATGGTTCGATGACTAACTGTGGTTTGAGAGGCATCTCGTCAGCTTGACCAGGATGTCCTGCTCGCTGGCAGCTGTCACAGGCTTGGACAAATTTCTTTGCATCTTTGAAAATCGTGGGCCAATAATATCCTGTATGTAATACTTTGTGTCTAGTTCTATGCTTAGCGAAGTGTCCCCCACATGGTCCGTCGTGACAGGCTTTTAGGATGTCAAAGATTTCATCTTCTCGAACACATATCCTGATATGCATGTCTGCCCTTGTGTGGAACAAATAGCCCCCAATCCAGGAGAATCAAGTACTCTTCTGAACAATCTGTTTTCACTCATTAGGGGTTAAGTGTTTTGGTAGTTTACCTACTGCAAGGTAATTAGCAACATCAGCATACCAGGGTGTTCGAACGGCAACAACAAACAGATGTTCGTCTGGAAATTGATCTTCAACTGCTGCTGCATCAATTGGCTTTGGCATTCTCGAGAGAAAATCGGCTACAGGATTCTCTTTGCCAGGCCGGTCCTTGATTGTGATATCAAATTCCTGCAATAAGATCAACCATCTAGTTATTCTGGCATTTGTGACAGGATTATTTGCTAAATATTTTATGGCGGAATGATCCGTATACAAAATAACAGGATAGCCTGTAATATAATGTCTAAACTTATTGACAACATGTATTACAGCTAGGAATTCTTTTTCAGTAACAGTGTAATTTAATTCAGCAGGGGATAAATTTTTGCTGATGTAATAGATAGCATATGGTTTTTTATCCTCTTCCTGCCCAAGGACTGCGCTAATGGCTGTATCTGAGGCATCAGCTGATATCTGAAATGGCAAGTCCCAGTTGGGTCCTCGAAGGAATAGGGCTGTGGATACGAGGTTATTTAAATCCTTGAAAGCACGTTCACATTTTTCTGTCCAAAGAAAATCAACGTTACCAGTTAATGCATATAAAGGTGCAGCAATGTGTGAATAATGTTCTATAAATCGTCTATAATATCCAGAAAATCCAAGAAAGCTGCGTACCTCTGTTTGAGTAGTAGGAGTGGGAATAAGCAAAAGTATTTGGATTTTGGCCGGGTCTACCTGAATGTCGGCTGCTGAAACATAGTGTCCTAGAATAATTCCTTCAGTCATCATCATATAACATTTTTCGTGGCTTAAGCAAAGCCTGGTAGCTATGCAGCATTGTAGGACTTTTTCTAGGGTATTTAGTGCTGGATCAAAATCATCTCCATAGGGTGTAAAGTCATCCATATATACTTCAAGTCCATCATTTATTAAATCTGCAAAAATGCTAAGGATAGCCCTTTGGAATGTGGCGGGAGCATTACATAGGCCAAAAGGTAGAACTCGGTAGGCAAATGTTCCCCAAGGACAAGTGAAAGTTGTTTTGTCCTGGTCTTCAGGGGCAATCTGAATCTGACTGTATCCACTGAAGCCATCCAAGAAGGAAAATAATTTTTTCCCTGCCAAAGTATCTAGCACTTGGTCTATGAATGGGAGAGGAAAGTGGTCTTTTTGTGTTGCTTTATTGAGTTCCCTGTAATCCACACAAATTCTCCATTTCCCATTCTTTTTTGGTACTACCACGAGCGGAGAGACCCATTTACTGTCAGAAATAGGATAGATAAAATTGACATCTAAAAATTTCTGAAGTTCCGCTTTCACCACATCCTTTAGATGAGGATTAAGTCTTCTTTGAGGTTGACGGACAGGTCTAGCATCTTTTTCTATATAAATGTGATGTGTACACAATTGTGGGTCGATTCCTTTCATATCAGGGTAATCCCATGCAAATGCCTGTTGATATTTTCTTAACAGATGGATGAGCTTAGTTTCTTGTTCAGATGTGAGGTTGGCATTGATATTTAAATTTTTTCCCTGTTCAATTTCCACAATTTTACTATTTGCGACAAAAGTAACAGGTATTGTTTGATCATGTGTGTCTTTCAGAGGATCTTCTTCTAATTCATTATCAAATGCTGCTTCTATCATGTGACATTGTGTGCGGGATCCGGCTTCAGTTTGACTAATTGAATTGTTAATGGCATCATCTTCTGTTTGATCTTTAAAATCAAGTGCCTCTTGTATAGTCAATGGAGATCTAATGTTATCAGTAAGGTATGATACAAGATACTTGTTACTTTTAATTATTGTGAGACTTGGCTGCGCTGGAGGGTATAGAACCAAATTCTTGATATCAGGTCCTTTGGTTATGGTCATATTTCCTTGCCGGCAACCAATGTAAGCATCGGCGGTGGCAAGCCAAGGCCTACCTAGGATTAGCTGGTGTCCATCAAGTCGGGTTTTTGGATTAATTATCAGGAAATTGGTCGGATATTCCCAGGAATCTACAAAGACCATGACATCGTGTAGAGTACCTTCTGGTCTAACCACAGATTGGTCGGACAATTCTAACAAAGTAGAGGTAGGTTCTACAGATGTAATGCCAAGTTTTTGACAGGTGGTGGTTGTTAAAATATTGATTGCAGCTCCTAGATCAACTAAGGTATTAGACAAGGTCTGACCGTAAATTGGATTTCCTGGGTCTTCATATTTAATGGGTGTTTCTTTCCCAGATAATAGATCAGATAAAGTACCGACTACTTGGACTCTTGGATTAGTTGTTATATTCCTCCTTGGTTTCTTTATGCACAATTCTTTAATAGTTTTTGCGTATATAGGAATATCTTGAATGGCTTGGAGGAACGAGATTTTTATATACAAATTTTGTAATTCCCCCAGAATGTCAAAGTCAGGATACTGTAAAGGTTGAGGTATGACTAATCGTTCTGGGAACGGGGGAGAGGATGTGGTTGCTTGATTATGAGACTGCTGCTTATTTACATCCTCTTGTTGCAACTGATGTTCTCTTACTAACTGATCTTCAATATGAACTGTTTTATCTCCCTCATTTTCAATGATACGTCTAGATCGTAATTGAAGATCGTTACACTCCCGTAGGTCGGGTCCTATTTCTGGTGATTCTATGATTTGAAGAGATTGGACCGGTCTGTTATTTGGATTGGGGTTGGGTTGGGCTGGGAGTTGCGGTCTCAGATTAGACTGGGGATTTTGTTGTAGAGCTGGCAGAGTAGGTTGAGGGAGCGGAATAGTTCCTACTGGCTGTTGCATCGGTCTTTTCCAGTTTGTCTGCCAGGGTGAACCTTGTGAAGTAGGGGGAGTCCATTGCGGAGGATATGGGCTATTTTGCCAATATGGTGGAGTATAAGGGAAATTCGGCCAACCAGATTGGTTTGGCTGATTCAACCACGGGTTTGAAGAAGGAAACGATGGTGGTGACCAGTTTGAAAATGGGGGTGGGGGCTGATTTTGCCACATATTATATTGTTCAGCATTATATTATGGAGGCTGAAAACAAGAGGTTGGGTCTGAAAACATACCAGATTGTCTTAGCTGCCACTGGCGGCGCTGGTTGATCAAGTACACCGATTCTGGTTCTTCCTCTGCTTCCTTGTATACTGCTTTTAATCCAGGAAGTGAGGGGCAACTTTCCGTAAGATGATCATTTGTACAGATGGCACATGTTTGGACTGTATCCAGTGGACACTCCTTGTGACTATGTTTTTTTCTGCATCGGGGGCAGAAGATTGCCAAATTCTATTCTGCCTCCATCTGCTACTGTTTGGCCTGCATAATATCAAGTTGTGTAGTTAGTGTCCCTAGAATATCAGTTTTAAAATTTTCTAATAAATTTCCAATCTCCACACGTGTTACTCCTTCTGTTGATATTTTATTGTCTCTTGCAAACCGATCATATTATGCCGGTTTTATTCTTGTGCTGCCTCTCGAACTCCTGATGCATAAATCAATAATGTCAGCAAAATTCTCTTGATAAATATCCCCTTTTCCCATGATGTTTAATGTTTCAATCCACTGTTCCTTCATGCCCCTTATCAATGCAATTTTTAACACATTATCAGGTAAAGGTAGTGATGCATAAGGAGATCTTTGTAAATTGTATTGAAAACGTTCCACATATTCTTCTAATGTTTCGTTTGGTTTGGCTGTCATTTCGAATATTTCGTCTTTCAATTCTCTAGACCTACAATAATCCTGATATTTTTTTAAGAAGGATTGTTTCATTTGATCCCAATTATTGATGACCCCACCACCTAGTCCCATAAACCATCTTAAAGAAGCCCCCTTTAATGTAGAGGGTAATAATTTCAATTTCTGGGGATCGGTGGTGTAATCATATCCCCTACACAACACATCAAATTCGAATAAAAATGCATCCAGATCTTCTGATGTGAGACCATGAAATGTAGGGATATGTTGAAGAGGGATAGCTTTCATGGGCGCATTTGCTGCAGAATCCACTATAGGATATTGTAATGTAGAGGTTTGAGTATTTGGCTGGTTCTGAGCCATAGGGTCGAATATATGCCAATAACCTTCTGGGATATCTAGGAGGGTATTCCTAGGTTGAGAGGGAACGATTTTAGCAGGGATAGTTTTAATGGCACTTCCTTTATCTGGGATAAGAGGAATACCTGATGTCTGAGGAGATTGGATTCCTTCAACAATGATTTTCGCAGCACTCCCCTTATCTGGGTTGTTTAATGGCTGATCTGTTCCAATGGGAGATTTTGGTTCCTCGGTTTCCCCTGTTTCTCCTTCTCCTTCACAAAAGTTGCTAAAATTCCCTTCCTGCAATAGTTCTGGAGTAGAATTTTCAATTTCCTGAAAGTCCTGCTCTTCAGTTTGACTATGCACCTCAGCAAAGGCTACAGATGGTGATCCTGTGGCCTGAAGGGAACTAGTAGGTTGTTTAGAAATGATTTTCCTGGGACCTACTGATGGCTGAGATTCTGTTTTCTTATAGATTTCGTCTATGAAAGTTGTTCGGCCAAGGGTCACCGGCCCCTTAGATTTTTCGGGTTTGGATGGAAGCTTAATATTCTTTTCTGGTTTTTTCTGCTTAGTCATGCACTCAAATGAACTACTAAATTCTATTCAAACAAAGCAAGAGAAAATCTGTTAGGAAAGTGGACAGTGGAGCAGGGCTTTTACATGCTCCGCACGCAGGTTCTTACCTTTCGTTTTTAAGATCCAATTCTTCCCTAGCAGGTTCGTACACTACTCTGAAAAAGACAAATGGCTACACTCTTTCCCTGGCAACGGCGCCAAAAGGTAGAGCTATAAAAAGGGTCTCTTTCACCTCTAATTACCTCACATTAATATGTCAATCTGGGAGCGTTTGGTTATTTCAAAGAGTGACTCAATCTGAGGCTATTTGTCAGAGTAATGCTAGTAGTACAGCGTCCTACAAAAATACAAGAGTAAACTGATGCTTGTCTATGACTAAGTTACTTCAAATGACTAAAGCACACACTCTTAAGGCAACTTTATCAGTCAAGGGTGCGACAACAATAGCCCATCCCTTTGGAAACTGATGGAAAGGAAATTAGAGCATGGACCACGTGTCTGGGAGCGAGGCAGTAAATGCCGAGGCTCGCTACAACCACAGATCGTCTCTCACACCAAATGCGAGTAAATGAAACAGCAGATAAAAATGGAACGACAAATAGGAAATTGAACAACAAATCTAGAATGGAATAGAAATGCTTAAAATGGAACAGCAATTCTGAAATGGAACAGCAATCGTATAACTAAACCTCACGAGAAATAATCAAACTTTATCCTGTCAACTCAAATGCACTCATTGTAATCAAAAATCCAATCTTTCATTCTCCAAGCAAATCACGCAACCAACTAATGGAACAACATTAATTACTAATTATGGAATAGCATGTGGAAATCATACACACACAATACTCTGGAAAAGTAATCTGATTTAACACCAATCATCAACAAGAATTACAACTGTGTTTCAAGATGGAACAGCATGAATCCTGAATCATAAAGAACACATTTTTCAGATAATTTCCTTAACACAAATACACAGCATAAAAGCTCCGTAACAAAATGATAACAATGTTCAATTAAGTCTAATAGTATTGAATCAAATCTGAAAGTATTGATGATATAATGCAGATTCAATATAAAGAACCTTAATGAACGAATCTTAACAGAGCATATGATGTAACTTATAAAGCGTATCAGGTTACCAACTAATGACAATAAGCAAAGCACGCAGAAATCAAATCGTAGTGATACAGAAGCAAGTGTCCTCCGGGGCCGAGCCCTTAGCCTCAAGGGTACACCGCTTTAAGTTAATCCAAACACAGAGATAAGATAATCACCAAGTTTATATTAATGCATGAAACAGAAAGTACAATGAGTCAAGTTCAACGAGACTCGATGATCAAAGTTCAATCTTTAACAAAAAGTTACATAAAAGCATCGTCCCTAAAACTAACAGTGTCGTCCCTTTATATAAGGGTAACGGTGGAGATGTCTAAGCAATAAGATAAATAAAGCAGCGATCCCTCAGGATCGAATATCCTGAGGGATTCGCCAAACTGTTAATCCTTAATCACTTCTTTTCTCCTCCGCCGAGCTGGTGCCTTCTCCTCCTTTTCCGGACCGGTTTGCTTCAACCTGCTTAGCCTCATTTGCACTCGGTCCTTCGTCAAAGGGACAACAGTTACCCTGTTCTTGTCTTTTTCTTTGGAATAGCAGCTCCTCGTTTTTACCCTTTCCTGCACAGGAGAATGAAAACTATCAGCGGTTAAGTCTTGCATACTAATTCCACATATTTTATCATAATTCTCTATTGTTTTCCACATTCATGATGTAAAAGATTCACAAGTCCCACTTAAAAGCCATTGAAATGATCATTAAAAACATACCTTTTTAGTACTCCACAACAAGTTCCCACCGTTGCCACTTCCGCCAGATTTATTGGAGGTGGTAGGGAAAAAGTCCCCATTAATATAGGGTCTTTTAGTAGGCCTACTCCAATATTTTGAAGCGAATGGGGGTTTCCATGGATCATCGGAATGCTTCCCGTAACTTGTGAACTGTTGGGGAGAAACGTTTGCTGGTTGACGATTATAATACCCCCTTGGAAGGGAAATTCAATCTTCCTGAAGTAGGTCGACACAACGGCAGCCATAGCATATATCCAGGGCCTTCCCAGTAGGATGTTGTAATCGAGGTTTCCGTCGATTACTTCAACATCTATTTCTACTGTTTTCCCCCCCAGTTCGACTTGCAAGTTACTTAAAATCCCATATGGGGTGTATGTTCGTCCATCAAATGCTTTTAATGTCGACGAAGATCGCGACAAGGGTGGAGATCCTAAAGTTTTCCAGCAACTCATCGACATAATACATGTAGATGCTCCCTCATCAATAATTGTTCGATGAACAGTTTTGTTGAGGGCTTTCACTTGTATAAGGAAAGCTAGCTGAACTAGTAACTAAGGGTCATATCCTTTTTTATTAAAGGACACAAGATTGGAATCCGTTGGGTCAATCCCACCTATCACTGATAATAAAGCCTGATTTTGGGAGGGGCAATTTTGCAGTACCTCAAGTGTTGACATAGCGGACATCGATTGGGCCAGATCCTCCACTATATTATAATGTTGTGCTGCTCTGGCACAAGGATTAAATGTCGATTTGTGTACTAATCCCCTTGGCGGCTTTATCGTTAGCTTAGGAATGATGGGTGGCACAACTTCAGTCGAAGTTGTTGTCGAACTACTAGGTTGATTGTTAGCCTTGTTGTCCGACAGTTGTGGATTTCCATAATCTTTATTCCTTGTCGATATCAAAGCATCATTTTGCTGCTTCGATACCGACAACATTAGCACTTGGGACGGGGAAGCATTTTCACTAGCAACCATATTTGTTCCTGGATTCAGAAACGGATCAGTCAATACTGCCGAAGTTTTTGAACTCTTTAAGAATTTTCTAAGCTCGGCTTTGTATGGACAATCTTTCGTCCAATGATCCTCATCACATATAAAGCATGGATGACTTGGTTTCCTATCTCCAAAAGGGTTTGGAAAAGATTTTTCAGGAGACGACTCCTCCTGTTTTTTCTTCTTCCCTTTCTTTTTCTTCTTGCCCCCTGGTTGCTTTGGTTCTTTTCCTTTGTCAGTTGAAACAACATTTACCTCTAAGGCGAGAAGTTCTTCATTTGCATTTTGACTCGGAACTATACGAGCTTTCTTTGATGTAGCTTTTACGGTTTTTGTGCTAGTTGCACCTATCACGCCATCTCTGGCATGAGAGTCTTTGCTTGATTTAGGAGGGGGAGGAACAGAGAATTCCGGTCTAGGAGCATCAAGGATTTTATCGTAGAGCATGCCAGACTGAGTATATATCAAGTCTAGATATTGCGCAGGAGAAATTACTTGCTCTTCGGGGACGACCCCTCCCTTTGCCACATCTTCCATAATAGAAGGTAATAATGACTTAATAAACCATTCAGCTAGCAACTGATCAGGAACATATGTTTTCACCATTCTACGACGACGTCGCCACTTATGAATATGATCAGATATGTGAGTGGTCGTTGTCTGTTTGAAATTGGTAAGAAGCTCTGTTCCTATTTCATACCTTATGGGTAACTGAAAATGGGTTAAAAAGGTTGTGGCTAGGGTGCTGAAGTTATCGAATGAAGCTCTAGGCAATTCGATATACCATTTTGCTGCTGGACCAGTTAACATTCTTTGAAAAAGGCGAAGCCTAATCGAATCATCATTTAGAGTGTTAGATGAACACCACAGATGAAAGGTCATCACATGATTCGACGGATCTTCACCCGGATTTCCATTAAATTTAGGAATATCTTACGGAAGTTTATGAGGAATTGCTGGCCACCAAGAGGCGTAAGCAATTGGATCGTTTGTCAGTCGATTTAGATCTGGTAACTCTAAAGTTGCCACAAAGGGAAATTATTGATTCAGGTTCGGCGAAGCATGCCCAGGATAAGATGGGATTGCCTGAGCAGTGGGTCTTTGCATACCAACATAATGAATTTGATGCTGATAACTTTGGTAAGGTTGATGGGCATAACCATTATGAAATGGTTGATTTTGACCATTTTGAATATACGGCTACCCATTACTTGCAAAGATTTGGTGCTCAGATCCTTGGTAGACTTGCTGGAATTGCGATTGTTGATATTGCACCAGCCATGGTTGTGAAACCATTTGCTATTGTCCAATACTGGCTGTTTGACCAAGATGAGGGGTAATGGTACCCGTTTGAGCCTGGGTCACTCTAGTTAAGGAGCCACTAATCGATGATTGTGGTGGCATCGTAGAGACAAGGGGTTGTTGGATTGCGACCTAAGAGACTTGGGGTTGGCATACAACAGGAAATTCTTGTACTTGCGACACCGTCACAATAGCCGGTGTAGTGGGGATATTTGACATAGGCAGACTTTGTTGCATTGAGTATACAACTCTTGGTTGTTGAGGCAGTATTGGTATCCAACCACTGGATGTAATTCCAGCATAACCTGAATTCTGTTGTGAACTCTCGTATGTTTGTTCTCCCGGAGGAGATAATGAAAGGGCATATTGCCCCCCATACGGTGGTAATCTAGTGCTTAAGGGAATGATTTGCCTTTGAGGACCAGACTGCCCAAATTGACATTGCGAAGGATCAATTTGCTGAGACTCAACATAAGAGATTCCAGATATTATTCTGGACGAACAAACGGGAACATACCATACTGTCGAAACAACCCCTGGATGGATTCCATCCAGCGATTGAGAGCTAGTTGCGACAGATGATACACCGGCGAACATTGTTGGAGTGACAACAGGAAGTTTTGCCGCTGTTGTGTCAGATGACACAGTCCTAGATGTTGACGATTGTTCAAACATATCTAGTCTATCCAAAAGATTTCCTAGCGATTCTACAGGAACTTCTAATAACGGTAGACTAATTTCTGACGAAGAAGGATATAGGGTGATCCCAACTCCAAAATGCGATGGAGTGCTAGATGGGGGATCCTCCACAATCTCTTCTATTGCAATCAACCCAGGTGGAAGAGGTAGACCGTCAGGTCCATAAAATATTTCCGGTGTCGAAGAAGGTATAGATTCTACAGCGACAGTTGTTTGGGTAATAACACCTTCCGAATCAGCTGTGGGTGGAGCCGGTTCAGGAATAGAAGTGTTTACCTTCACACAAGGATCAATTCTACTGTCCTCTAGTGGTTGCTGAACTTCTTCTATAAAGGCAGGGATACCAGAATTGTTTGGAGTGACCGGAGTCTCTGAAGGTGTCGGAACACTTGTTCCAACCAAACCAGGGAACTTTGATCCGGTTAAACAAGTCCGCTTTGTTCGGAATAGTTTTGTTTCCGGAGAAAAAGACGGTTGACTCGTAAGCCTCCGTGAACGACGGGGTTTCAATTGACTTTCCTCCATGATTGCGGATTACTCGATCAACTAAAAATAAAGAGGAAAATGATTCCAAATTAAATGAATTTTAGACGCTTTGACACAACTTGTTTTTTCAATTTTTAAGAGTCGAGAAAAAACAAAAGATGACTCTAGTCGCCTTCGACTTTTAATGAGCTTGAAGTGACAAGTGCTTAGATGGACCTTTTCCTTTAAGGAGTCTGAAAAGGAATGAAAGAGACTACTCTAGAAATCTAGACAGAGGGATTACCAAACCAGTCGCAAAACTGCATAATACTTTTTATGGTACGGCAGTCAATCTTCCCGAATGCTGTGTTCAGTGCATTGCAATCGATAGGGCGACAGACACGACTTCCTATGGATAAAGGATATAGCTTATTGTGGTCTCCCAATATATAGTCGATGGTACGTGTGATCCAGGTGGATATTGGTGGCCACCTGCCAGGTCCACCTGGACCCCCACCATTGTCTTTCTCAGCATTTTCAGTTTCCTTAATTGTAGCACAGTTTACTATTTTTAGCAGTATTTCGGGTCCTGAACTTCCGGAGCCGTTTTGAGGCCCTAAACGACGTTTTTTTGGAATTCTGGGGCGACCGAGCCCTGTGTTGCCTCCCAAAGTGGTAGTACTCGGATAGATCTTTCTAACGAGCTATCGTACGCGTCAAACGGAGATCGTATGCCAAAGTTACGACCCCGGGAAATTGATGTACCAATTTACCCAAACGGGGCCCACAATTTGGCGTTTCATCTTCTAGGGTTAGGTTTCGGTATGTGAAGGGTTTTCCATTGTTTCTCAACAATAAATAGGCCTTCGAGCCTCATTGTAATACAGTTCAGAACAGTTCAGAGGCATGTAGCCATCACATCTCTTCTCAGAGATAAGCTACCATCGCCCTAGCTAGTTTATTGCCATTTCTGTTTGTAAGCATATGTCAGTATTTTCCATTAATGAAATGAAGTATTATTTCCGCTGCATCTTTGTGTATATGGTTATCTCTGTAATTTGTTGCGTTCCTGCTTAAATCTGGATCAACGTGGGAGCACAAGTCCGTACTGGCACTTGTCGTCTCAAAGAGGAGGAATCACCCAACCAACAATGAAAGCGATAGTTACCAGGCTTTACGACGCCGGAATACGTCTCTAGCCTAGACTTCTAAATGTTGTGCGTTATGTTCCAAAGCGTTTTTATGTTCATTGAATTTCTTTTACAATTGATCTTTCTTAAGAAATTTTCCTTTTAGGTTCACCGCGTGATGTAGATATACAATTCCTAAAATGCAATCTAAGATGATAAACAATCATTTAATCTTCTTTTTGCAATGACAATCCTAGCTACTAAAGAAAGAGAGATGATATTCTTTCAACATAGAGCAGAGAGCACACACTAGATGCACTATCCTAAATGAAACCAACTAGCAGTCTAAATGCAAATGCACATGCATGTATTTGTTTTCAGCTTTCTTAATGTGTGAATGACAAGAAGAATGCTAAGTACAAATCTAAATTATCTTTTCAAAGCGACGGTACTAACAAATTTCTCTTCAAAAACGAAAGGAAGATAATGACGACACTTTGCTATTTTGATTTGAAAACTGCTTTCGACACTTGAAAAACTACTAATTCAAATCAAATACAAGAGTAACTGTATAATCAACCATCAAGAACAATAGAATTCTTTTCTTTGACTGAAAACGACACTTGCGACACTTCCAAATCAAAAGACGACAGTTTGATTACGTTACTTTTTGTAAAAGAGAACTGTAAATGGTGCACAATACATAAAAACATTCACAATTCTTTGTACTATGGAGGCGGAATCATTCAAAGGAAGGGAGTTTCCATAGTGGTATACTGATCACAGACAAAAAATCTCCTGAATAAAGTTGAAGAGAGTGAACACAAAACCAAAATCTGAGAGCAGAAGAGGTCTTATCTGATCAGCGCACCTGCAACACAGGGAAAGTGCGATGCAGTGCACCTACTGCACACGGGAGGTGCGATGCATCCAGATTCCCAAGAGGAGAAAGTGCGATGGTCCAGGGACGAGACTTCAACTTGGTTATGGGTCACATTTTGCAGCTTAGTTCAGGGATTTAGGCCGAGCTAATGATAGTCAGTAAATAGAAATCACAGGGGTTGATCTAATGAGGTTACTAGAGCCACCGCTAGGGCAATCAGGATGTTTGCAAATCAATTGTTCAGTTTATAAACAAAACCCGGAGATAGACTGAAGCAGCATTGATCTACTTTGCACTTGCATAGCAAATGCAGTTCGAAGGCTAGCTGGCTTAACTTCAGGCTCCGTCTGTAAGTTTATAAAACAAACAAATATAGACAAGCAAACAATCTATTCGCTCCCCAGTGGAGTCGCCATTTTGTTATCGGGAAATCTAGTGTCTATGCAGAGCTGCTAGTCCCACTAAGACGGGTAGCTATCTTAGAAACAAACAGATTAAAGTTACTCTCGTTTTCCTTTATGAGAAGTAGATAGGAGAAGATCAAAGAATACCAACCTCAATCCTTCGCTCGGTTCTTTGCTTGTTCCTTCTCCTCACTGACTGGTCTTTGCCGCTTCTCCCTTGACCACTCTGCTTCAAAGAGTACCTGTAAAGTCAAAGCAGCATAATACCTTCAAAGTGCAGAGATCTACAATCATAAACAATATAGGACCAGATATATATTGACCACACAAATGCATATACTATCAGACATACAAGAATGTAGAGGAAAACATGAATAGCTTTATTAATATGAAGATTAGAAGAGAGGATTACAACCCATTTTTTTTACCCAACATCATCATCCTAGCATGAAAGCCCTTCTTCACCTCATGAAAAGCTTAGATCACCCAACACTATGATATTCCACCAGGAAACCAACAACACTTCCTTACAAGATACCAAATTCCAACCTCTGGATCTCTGGGATGAGGGATCCATATATAGATGATTGCAGGGAGGTGAGTCAACATCTGGGATTTTGATTAGTGTCTTCTCTCTGATAGTTCTTGGTTCCACTTGGAGATTGATGGTCTCTTACTCATCCCTGGGCGAATTCAGAGAGGCAAGTGTCACGGGAGAAGTTTTTGGAAGATTCTATGATCATCCACCTCGCAAACTGTCTCTGCCATTTTTCCATTCTCGCCCATCGCACCCTACAGAAGGGCTTTTCAGTATGCATCACACCTTTTTACACTAGGCAGGTGAGATGCATCGCACCCTTAGCACTGAGCAACCTGTATGGTCCAGTTTTGACCAGTTCTGAGCAGTTTCCTGTGGAGAACTTCTGGGAGATGATGTAATCAGCTGACCTTGTTCCTTTAGGCCATGAAACAACACTTTTAAGGACTCCGGAGCCCTTGGTTTATGGACATATATGATTGGGGTTGCAGTGCCCAAAAATGTCTATAACACCATATCTTGATTGTATCTTCAACACACCACCTATTTGAATCTAGGATGTATTTCAAATCACAATACATGAATTAAACCCATTGTTTCTTATGACATTTCCAAAAAACCGTACTTCTAAATTCAGGGAAAAAAAACGTAAAAAAGTTTGGAAGAGAAAAGCATATTGGACCGCAATAAATTTATTTCCTCCAACTAAACCTATCTCCAATAGTCATTCAAAAAATTTAACGCATCTTTAAAGACCATTTAATTACTGTATAAAAATCATTTAATTCGTATTATTTATAGTTATTCACTTAGAATATTTCTAAAATTCCATCCAAAATAATCAAACATATTATTAATTGTAGTCACTTCTAAATTTTTATAATTCATTTCTATTCTTACACTTTCGTTTTCTTTATAAATAATTTTAAGAAAAATGAATGCTTTCCTTTCCCTTCTCACTTCATTTCGAAAGCTAGTAGTGGATTGTAGATATCATTTGAATAACCCCTAAACTATTGTTTTGATTTTTTTATTTATGTAAAATAAAGAAATTGAATATTTGTTTTCTCATATTATTAAAATTAATATATCCACTTATTCAAAAAAAAATATTTTTCTCTATTAACCCAACATTCTTTATCACATTTATTCATATTTAAATGGTATAAAAATTAAAATTAATATATCACTTATTCAAAAAATTATTTTTCAATAAAAACCCAACATTCTTTATGACATTTATTCATATTTAAATGGTATAAAAAATATAATACATGGACCCTTTTACTTTCCTTTATTACATGCATAATTAAAAAAATCTAGTGGCGTTTCCGTACTTTCTTTACTGCATTCATTTATTCAATTCTTTGACTTCATATGAGGCATATGTCGATTATTTGATTTTTTGTTTTTTTTAATTTATGTACTTTCTTTACTGCATTCATTTATTCAATTCTTTGACTTCATATGAGGCATATGTCGATTATTTGATTTTGTTTTTTTTATTTATGTAAAATGGAGAAATTGGATTTTTTTTCATGCTATTTAAAATTATTATATCTCACTTATTCAAAAAAAAATGTTTTTCTCTATTAACCCAATATTCTTTATGACATTTAAAGTATAGAAAAGATATAATACATGGACTTTTAATTTTATTTTCCTTTATTACATGCTTAATTAAAAAAAAAAAGACTAGTGAGGTTTCCCTACCTTATTCATTTATTCACTTTTTTGACTTGACATGAGGCATATGTCAATTACTTGATTGCTTACTCAATTTTTTTCATTTTCGGACTCCATATGAAACACGTCAATTCGTTGCTTATTAGTCCCCGCTTACTGCAGCGCAGGGACTATAGCTGTCACGCCCCCAAGTCTACGGTAATTTTTTTTCCCGTGCCCGGCGGGGTGCGGCACCACCGAACGCTCCCCTTTTAACAAGTTAACATTTATGGACTACGCCTTAACCAATATAATCAGCTTTAAACCGATATAAACATGTCTTCACTTATAATCATAAGCATTAATCTTCATCAATCTTCATAAACCATTCTTAACATTATCATATGCAATTTAACCGAATAACAATTGCAAAACAACCGAGAAGAATGGGAGGGGCAACTCCCGAAAGTCTGCCCGAATATATTATGATCTTTTCAATAATACAAATGTACAAGTGTGTCGGGCCAATCCCACGACCAACACTTAGAAATAATACAACAAGGCATAAGAAGCCTTAACCATACACAATAATGCACCTTGTCCCGGAGCGGGTACCCACACGGGTCACCCAAAACGCTCATACAAATCTGCGCAATACCGTGTACCAAATTTCTGCTTCAACCGTAGCTCGTAACCTCTTCGTTCTCCCAAACTCCAAGTAGAAATCCTCACATGCTCACTTTGTCATGCGCATGAGTTATGCGCATAAGAACTGCGCATTTCTCACTTGAGATGCGAAGACAAGAGCGAAAGATGATGGCCTAAATGAAGTCTCATCATGTGTTACTTATATGCTTCCAACGTAGGATTATGGAAGGGTGTCTTGGCCTTAAGGCCGACACCCTTTTTCTCACCATATGCCCACGAATGCATCTTTAACACGTCGGCTTCATTTTATCCATTCTCCATCGATATACATGCTTTCCATATGTTTCATGGCCGACATGCCATGCCATTTCATATATAGCCCACGTATATATTTGTTATATTATATTTTAATCTTCTTTTATTATTCGCTTATTTTTATATGCCCTCCAACATACGTATAAGCTTTATTACATATGTTTTGTGCGCTCTTAATATATACGCTTGACACTTGGCCACATTCTGGCCTAAGTGTCTCCGCCATATATCTTCGTCGCACCGCAACTTTTGTTCGTCGCACCGCCCTGCAGCTCGTTGCATTTGTCGGGTGGCCGCACCCGCTCGTCGGGTGGTCGTGCCGTGTTCGCCTGTAGAACCGTAGAACCTGCGCCCATCAACTTTGTTGCATTTCGCCCGCCTTGTCGAACCGTGCCCGCGTCCAACCATGTCGTCCATTACATTGTTTGCCGCTCGGGCCGTCCGCCCATCGAGCACGGGTCGCCCATGGGTTGTCCGCCCATCATGCACGGGTCGCCCATGGGTCGCCCGCCCGTCGTCCAAGTGTCGGAGGTGGTTTTCCCATCGCTCGTCACCGTGTCAAAACGCGCCCGCTGTCGTGCACGAGGGCGCCCGCCCATCGTGCACGCCTGCCCGAGACTCGAGGGCGTCACAGTAGCGTTCGCTTTGTCGTTGACCAGCTATTAAATTATCCGTTCAACATAAATTTTTAGCCTTTAACCAAAGTAAGTTTATCGTTGATAATTTGGGTGCAATAAAATTTTAACCAAATTCAATTCCTTGCTTATTAGGCAGCGCAGGGACGCTTTCCTGATGCTATTTCAGTGGGGGACAAATATTTTATCCTAAGTTTTCCAAAACAAAGGTAGAAACAAGTTATTCTATCTTAAAGTTTTTCAAAATAGGAACAAGTTATTTTATCTTAAAGTTTTTCAAAATAGGAACTAGTTATTTTATCTTAAAGTTTTCCCAATCAAATGCTCAAACAAATGTCGAAGCAAGTTATCTTATGCAAATTTAAGAAAGTTAAGACAAATAAATTATTTTATGCAAAGTTTTTGTAGGCCACCTGTAGCTTTTTTCTCGCCACTTGTCACCTAGTCTATCTCATGTCCCCTTTTCGTTCCATGCAATATCATCCTACCTCCTCTTCATTCCTCTCACCTCTATATTGTAAATCAAAAATACATTGTTCTTCAAATTGGTGGTATGTTAGTGTTGGTTATTCAACCGGATCGGGTATATGTTTGTGTTGGTTCTTCAACCAGATCTCGCATACGTTCCAGCGTGCTACGAGGCAAGCTTGAAGATACTTGATGTTGAGTACATTGATCTTTATTATCAGCACTGTATTGACACTAGAGTCCCCATTGAAGCCATGGTTTGTATGGATATCATCTTATTTTGTTTCAATGCATTTTCATTTGTTGTTTTATCAGTACTTTGTATACAAGACACCATTGAAAACACACAACAGAATTACATTGGCGTAAACAATAATCCCATAATGCTCAGTTTAACCAAAATATAAAAGCAATTATTCCTAACTTATTTTTCTTTTTTTCCTCCTTATAATTAATCATTCCTAACCTTTTTTTTTTTCCTATTTTTCTTTTTTCCTCCTTTTTTCCTTGGGGTTTTTCTTCAATGACATTGTTTACACTATATCTATGATAAAAATGGCAATGTTTGTATTAATGAAAATAAAACCCACTGGTCAGCTCTACGAAAGAGGGTATGGCTCTGCAGAACGCTCTACATTGTTCATCAACATTACACATTAAATAGAATACATGGTTTTAGGGAAGTTAGAACAACATCCTAAGAAATAGAAACTAATTCCTATCCTGAGGCTACGTGAACCAACTCTACCTATTCTAGGATATTCTCCATTATTTTCAACACTCCCCCTTAATGGAGAATGGGTTCACATAGATGCCTAACATCTCCCTCAACATTTGAAATTTTACTTTTCCAAGGGGCTTAGTGCAAATGTCTGCAACATTATCACATGTATTACAATATTCTAGATGAATTTCTTTAGATTGCACTTTCTCCCTAACAAAATGGAATTGATTATCAATATGTTTAGTGTTTTTATGAAACACGAGATTGTTGACCAACTTGATTGAACTTTCATTGTCACATTTGATTGTTGTTGCGACTGTCTGCTCTTACCCAACATCCTAGAGAAGTCTCCGCAACCAAACTACCTTGCACATTGCTGTACACATGGCTTGATACTCTGCTTTTTTTGAGGACAAGGAGACCATGTTCTGTTTCTTACTGCTCCAAGTGATCACCCCAGATCCAAGACTGAATGCATAACCTGTTGTAGATCTGCGATCATCTACATTTCCTGCCCAATCTGAATCTTCAAATCCTGCCAATATAACATCAGAAGAGTCAGTGCAAATAATTCCATAATCTACAGTACCTTTTAGATACCTCAAAACATTCTTCGTTGTATTCCAATGGCTTTCAAGTGGCTTAGACATAAATTGGCTTAACACGCTGATTGCATAAGCCAAATTAGGTCTAGTGGTGGTTAGGTAGATCAAACTCCCAACCATCTGTCTGTAAAGTGTTGCATCCACCACTTTTGAGCCATCCTCACACTGCAATTTGATGTTCTGCTACAATGGTACCGGTGTCGGCTTACACTAATCCATTCTAAACTTTTCTAACATGCCTTTGACATACGTTGCTTGAGACAGAAATGTTTGACCTGAATCTCTCCAGATCTCGAGACCTAAACAGTATCTGAGTTCACTGAGATGCTTCATCTCAAACATTTGTGACATCTGCTACTTGATTTCATCAATTAGATATATAGCATCACCTATAATTATCAAATCATCTACATATAATGAAATCATCACTACGCACCCTTGTTCATCTTTCATGGTGTAAAGATTAGGGTCATTCTTACTTCTATTGTAGCCAGCGTGTAGAAAAAATGAATCAATTTTCTCATACCACGACCTGGGAGCTTGTTTTATTCCATAGAGTGCTTTCTTCAACCTATAGACTAAATGTTATTTTCCCTTCTGGACAAAACCTTCTGGTTGCTCTAAATAAACCTCTTCTTTCAGTTCTCCATTTAGAAATGCAAACTTTACATCTAGTTGGTGCATTATCCAATGTTTCTTAGTAGCTAAAGAAATTAACATTCTGATAGTGTTCAATTTAGCTACAGGGGCGAAGGTTTCCTCATAATCTATCCCTTCTTTTTGTGTGTACCCCTTTGCAACCAACCTAGCTTTCAGTTTTTTTATAGTTCCATCTACATTAATTTTTGGTTTATATAACCATTTGCAACCTATGACCTATTTTCCTCTAGGGAGTTCTACCAATTCCCAAGTGTTGTTTCTGATTATTGAATCATATTCCTGTTCCATGGCTATTTTCCATTCATTACTTTCATTTGTTTCTTTATAACTAGACGGTTCAACAACATTCATTATACTAGTTATAAATGCATTTTCCCTATATTTTGCAGGCATTTGAGATTTCCTACCTAATCTCCTAAGTGGTGGGGTGGTGGTTTCAAACCTTATTTCTTCCTACTGCTGCTGTTGTTGTTGATGATGTTGTTTTTGTTGTTGTTGCTGTTGCTGTTGTTGTTGTTGTTGTTCATCCTCTGCCTTTGTTTGCTGCTGACCCTAATTGTTCTCTACTTATTCTTCCTCAAAGTACGGAATGTCCCATCCGTCATAGTGCTCATCAGTTTCTTCATTATCCTGCTCATGGAATTTAACATCTCTACTAACAAAGATCTTGTGAGTAGAGGGATTAAATAATTTGTATGCTTTATATGACGAACAATACCCTATAAAAGTACATATGATGGCTTTTGAGTCTAATTTCTTTCTATCTTCCTTGGGTATGTGGGCGAATGCTTTACATCCAAATATTCTTAAGTGTTTTATTGCAGGCTTATATCCATATAAAGCTTCAAAAGGAGCTTTAAACTCAATAATTCTTGTAGGACTCCTATTTTTTAAATAAACCACAGTACTCACTGCTTCAGCCCAAAAACCATTTGAAAGATTCTTACCTTTAAGCATACTTCTAGCACATTCCACCAGACTTCTATTCTTCCTTTCTGTCACTCCATTCTTCTGTGAAGTATGGGGTACTATGAACTGCTGCAAAATTCTATGATATTTACAATATCTTATCAGCTCATCTTTCCTGTATTCTCCCTCTTGATCAGAACGAAGAATTTTTATCTGTTTCCCTGTTTGTCTTTCAATCATATTTTTAAGCTGCTTAAAGTATTCGAATGTATGACTCTTCTTACTTAAGAAATACACCCAAGAAAACTTCGTACAGTCATCAATAAACAGTAGGAAATACACTGCACCTCCTAATGATTTTGTCTGCATGGGACCACTAAGGTCTGTGTGCACTAACTCCAATATACCCCTTTGTTTCTTTTCTACTCTAACAGGGAATTCTTCTCTATGCATTTTTCCTAAAGTACAAGCATCGCAATCATTATGTACTTGCTTTAACATAGGAATATCTCTTACCATTTCTTTCCTCTGTAGTAACAACAAATTATTGTAATTGATGTGACCGAATCTCTGGTGCCAAAGCTCTTCTGTAGTCAGGCTCACTGTTGTCAATGCTCGAACCAGTGCAGGTCTCACATCCAACTTGTATAGTCCTCCTGTTCAGATCCCTGTAGTAATTGTCTTCATTCCATCTAGCAGATCCTTAATGTAACAGTTAGATTTTAAAAATTCAACTTTCAAATCTTGATCTGTAATCATTGATACATAAATCAAGTTCTTTGTAATGCCAGGCACATACATTACACTATAAATTTGTTTGATATTACCATCAGGTTGAATGACATAAACTTTCCCACATCCTTTGATTTGATGACTTCTGTCATCTCCTAGGTAAATCTGTGCGCTTCATTGATCTCCTTAAAATCCTCCAGCCAATGCTTGTTCCTTGTCATCTGTGTTGACGCTCCTGAATCTACATACCAAATGTCTGCATCAACATTTTCATCACGATCTGCCATGAATAACCTCAAATTCTTCACTTGATCACCATTCGCAAGATGACCTGCATGTCTCTTTGGCTTCTGTTGTTCTTCGCGATACTTCTTTTTCTTACATTCCCTAGAAATATGACCCAATTTTCCGCAATAAAAACATTTAGTTTCAGAGTAGTTTTTATTCGGATGCACACCTTGGGTCAGATTTGGCCATTTATGCGAACTTGCTCCGTTTTGCTGTTGTGGACCTCCTTTCCCTTTGTAGAAGTTCTTCCTCGCCACCAATGCATGATCGACACTCTGGGGCTTCAGAGTTGATCTCCTCTCTTCTTCCTGCATCAATATACCTGTTAGCTCTTCAAAATGCGGGATCTTTTCTCTGGCATTAATCCCAGTGATGAACATCTGATAATCATCAGTGACACCATTCATTGTAATGGTCACAAGATCTGTATCGTCCATTGTATGACCAATATCTGATAATTTGGTTTTCAGATCCTTGATCCTTGCTACGAATGAAGCAATCATTTCATTCTCCTCCATCTTCATGGACAGAATCTTACTCTTGAGGAACAAAAGACGATTTGAATTTCTGATCTCATACAATTCCTTCAGAATTCCCCAGATCTTGTTAGCTGACTTACCTTCTCTGATGTGCGGTATAATACAGTCTTTCACTGACATCTTTAACATTTTCCTTGATCTGCTTTATCGTTTCTCCCAATCTGGGATCGATGTTGATCCAGTCGCGGGCATCGGCTCATCCCCATTCACAATTGTCCAAGCACTCTGCGCTTCTAGCAGAGTCTGCATCTTAAACTTCCAATTTAAATAATTGGAACCATCGAGCTTGTTATGCTCATTCATGCATGCTTCAAATATGTTGTTATTTATCTTGGTGATTTAGAAAAAAATTGACAGGTTAAAGATGTTAAATTTACCCCAGATCTGTGATAGAGACAGATCACTATTGCTTGATCTCGCAGCGCACGCGCAGATCACCGTGGCTTTCTTCTCAGCCTCCAAACAACCTCCTGTTGTCAGCTATAGCCTTGTTCTTGGCTTTCCCACTCAGCTTCTCTGACAGCGACAACCTTGTTCTTGGCTCCCTTTGCAATTTTTTTGATTTACACGATCGTCGCAGATATTTGCCCAATATTCGAGACTGTCGTAGATATACATCAATTTTCTGAGACTAGTCGCAGATATACGCCCAATATCCGAGACTGTCACAAAAATACACCAATTTTCTGAGACCGTCACAGCTGTACACTGAAAAACCGAAAAATAAAATTTGTGGGAAGTGTAGTAGTGCTATCGTCATGGCTATCCACTCAAAACCTGCGACGATTTCGGTTCAAAGAACCACCCACCAGCCAGTATGCAAGTTCCTCATCCTTGATGCTTTGATACCATGATAAAAATGGTAATGTTTGTATTAATGAAAATAAAACCCACTGGTCAACTCTACGAAAGAGAGTCTGAACCAGGAGAGTCTGGCTCTGCAGAACGCTCTACATTGTTCATCAATATTACACATTAAATAGAATACATGGTTTTAGGGAAGTTAGAACAACATCCTAAAAAATAGAAACTAATTCCTATCCTGAGGCTACCTGAACCAACTCTACCTATTCTAGGATATTCTCCATTATCTTCAACAATATGCAGTGGAATTCAAAGCCTTATGGAGTACAAGATTGGAATTCAAAGTCAAATTCTTCTGGAGTACAAGATGATTTTTATTCGTGTTAACTTAAAACAAGTTCATCATTATTATGCTCACTCCTATGTGAGTACCTAACTCCTATGTGAGTTCCTAGGTGAGTACCTAATTGACGTATTCTTTTTCTTTGTTGTACTTTTTTGATTTCCAATTTATATGCTTAACAATTTATGTTGCCATGCTTTGTTTGAGTATAACTCCAGTAATATTAGTAAAAATTTTGTGAGGAATCCACAATGATTAATTATGCAGCCAAATAGTTCAAAAACAATTAATAAAAAAAAGTTGCAATATCAAAATTTTACTTGCAAAACAAATAACATTTTTTACATTTTAAAATTAATAAAAAAAAATTGCAATATTGTAGAACAAATGACATTTTTTACATTTTAAAATAAATTACTTGATGGGGAATTTAGAGCTATACAATATTGTAGAAAAAATAACATTTTTTTCATTTTAAAGTCAATTACTTGGTGGGGAATTTAGACCTATACAATTCTGTGGCGAGGATTATAACGAACTGTAGCAAACAATCTAATGGTGGGAACTTTCAAAAAGTATTTGCTATTGAAGCATTTCGCAATGCTCACCGCTCATAACATTTGATACAGAAACACCCGTTGATCATCCCCGTTAGCAGCTGAGAGATATGCAAAAGACAGACTATGGAACGAACTGTAGCCAACAATCTAATGGTGGGAACTTTCAGAAAGTATTTGCTATTGAAGCATTTAGTAATGCTCACCGCTCATAACATTTGATGTAGAAACACCCATTGATCATCCCCCTTAGCAGCCGAGAGATATGCAAAAGACAGACTCCGAGTTATCATAATATCAATCCTCCAACTCCTCAATCAATAAATCAATCTCAAAATCAATTAGTTAAGGCTCCTGTCAAAAGGTTACAGGCTTATAGTTACCTCTGTTGTCCCTGTTTAGGCTTCCGATGTCCTCGTTCTTATGGATCGATGGGGTCTTCATCCTCTTCTCACCCATTGATTCATCCTGTTAAGACCCAGAGGAAGAGTAATTATACAAATGCAACGTGGGTTGCATGCGATAGACTAGACGTGCATGCATGCAGAGCTTTTTTAAAGTAATTTTTTGAAATTTGGGTCACGTGGTGCATGCATGCAAAGCTTTTTTAAATTAATTTTCTGAAATTTGGGGCACCTGTGCATGCAGGCAGAGCTTCTTTAAAGTAATTTTCTGAAATTTATAATTTAAACCGTTAATTAACTTTATTTACATTTATTTATGGATGATAAAGTGTTTTCTTCACACTTAGTGATTATAAATACTATACCCTCATTATTGATTCTAGCCATTAAAATAAACCAAACAAAACCAAGTACATATTCTTATGAGTATTCTATATATGTTTTCTGCAGCTTCTTACAAATTTCAAGAAAATTTGTTTCAATCAAGCACGTCGGTACCAGCTTCTTACAGCAACACATGTAACAAATCTGTATTATTGAATGTCAATAATCGAACGTTGTGTATCTTGAATTCTTTTAATCTTTAGGGTGCCCCCTATCTCCTCTTCTGTTTATCCTAGCAATGAACTCCCTGAGCCTTCACATTAACAAGGCGGTCTCAAAAAATAGGTGCAGGCCCGTAAAGATATGCAGGAAAAACTTCATCTCTCACAATCTTTTTGTTGACGATGTGCTTATTTTTGCTATGCTCTGCAGGGCATCGTGGACATGCCTCTATGATATCCTTAATAGATTTCAAAGCGCAACAGGGTTACATATAAACAAGGCTAAGTCTGTTCTTTTCCACAACGACACCAATATGGAAATGGTGAATTGGGTCTCTGAGTTATTTGGAATAGAGTCGAGGCCGATCAAGGATGGTGTAAAGTACCTGGGCTTTCAGTTAAAGGCCAACAATTACTCTAGTGCGGACTGGCAGTGGATGATTGACAGGTACTACAAAAAGATCTCGGCTTGGGAA
Source organism: Pinus tabuliformis (assembly GCA_031772625.1). Classification (NCBI taxonomy): domain Eukaryota; kingdom Viridiplantae; phylum Streptophyta; class Pinopsida; order Pinales; family Pinaceae; genus Pinus; species Pinus tabuliformis. The sequence goes on from CM062818.1 coordinate 965,430,989, forward strand.
TTCAAGTGTCTATCCTTGGCGGGTAGAGTTATTTTAACTCAAGCTGTCTTATCGCAACTGGCTGTTTACTGGGCTCATATTTTCTTCCTCCCTGCAAGTATAATACACAAAATGAACAAGATCTCTGCAAATTTTATATGGGGCGGTAAATCTCATCAGAAGAAATATCACCTTTCTAGGATGGAAAAGATAGCTTCGCCCAAGAGTTTAGGAGGTTGGGGATTACTTGATCTGAGGGTCTTTGGTAAAGCTCTCCTTTGTAAGTCTTTGTGGAGGGGGATCTTCGGGGAAGGGCCGTGGAGCAACTCTATCAAAAAGAAATATATGAAAGGAAGGGATATAGAATTCTGGTACAGGAAAGGTAGGATTGGTACAAAATATGGGTCAGCTATTTGGCTTAGTTTTCGAAAAATAGAGCAATATTTGCTAAAAAATTTAAAGTGGAAATTATAATCTGGCAGCAAAATTCTTATTGGCATAGACCCCATCATGGGTGGCCGGGAGGGCATTTCCATTCCTGAGGATCTTCTTAGTTTTTTCCACAGAATTGGTAATTTTACTTGGGACAAGCTCATTTCAGCTTGGCAAGGTCCTATCCCCCTTTGGAAAGAGGCAAATGATTTCAGCATGCCAACTTCTCTGGTTGGGCTTTGGAAATCCGTCATGGTATCTCTGAAAGGCTGTGGCTTTCATCGTACAAGGGTAGTTGACTATCTGATATGGACGGTTCCAAATGCAAACATGGTGGTTCAAGTAAAAGACATTTACGCTGATCTGTTTGGCCCAAAGTCCCCTCGTTTTAGTTCGATTTTTCCTCCGCTCTTATGGAAGACAGGTTGCCCTCCCAAATTAATTTTCTTTTCATGGCTTGTCTTCCACAATAAAAATTTGACATGGGAGAATCTGAGGAAAAGGAATTGGCACGGGCCGAGCAGATGTGTGATGTGCGATTCTCACGAGGAATCCAATTTCCACATGTTTTTCCAATGTCAATCTTCGATGCAAATCTGGCAGGTCTTGGCAAATCTATATGGTTTCCCTCTCATTGTTTTTGTTTCTACACAGGCAGCTTTTGATTGGTGGAGTGCGCAAAAAGACTCATGGAGGCCCATGATTATTATTGTCCTTTGGTGTGTTTGGAAATGGAGGAACAACAAGATTTTCGAGGAATCAAAGATCCCCCTCAGTTCTATCCTGCAGCAAATCATATATGTCTATGATACTATTCCAAAAAAGCAGCCCAAAATGAAGAAAGGCAACAGAACAGAGGATGTATGCTTCCACTCAGAGTTTCCAAAGGCGTTTTTTGATGGTGCTGAACAACAAAATATCTGTGGATGTGGGGTTCACATCATAATGGACAAGAACCTGCAATACTTTTTTTCATGGAATGGAGGGAGCGGTACCAATAGCTTGGCTGAGGTGCGGGCCCTAGCAGGTTTACTCGCTTTTTGTATCTTTTTTTATATCCAGACTATTTCTATTTTTGGTGATTCCAAATCTGTGATTGATCATGTCATGGGATTGAGTCACATCAGATCCCCCCACCTAGCAGGATGGTTGGACAGGATCATGTTCTACTGGGGACTCATGAAAGATAGCTCAATTCAACACATCTGCCGTGCTCAAAATCAGCAAGCGGACTGCCTGTCAAAGGAGGGTCTGCTTCTTGGGACAGAGACCTGGTCCATGAAGGTTATTTTCGACGAGAATTCCTGGCTCATCCAGGATTTCTCTATTCCTGGATGCTGACTTTTCTATGGTTTTTTCTTCCTTTTCATCTCTTGCTTCTAAAGTCTGAACATGTCGTGATATATGGATGCCCAACGGTATCTCTGATCTAGTTTTTCATATCTGAATTGGTCTTGTATGTGTCGCATATATACATGGTTTTGTTTATGACTGATGCTCTTTTTGGAATTTTTTGTCATCAAGATGTATCTTCAAAATCAAGATCCTACAGCTCCTGAATACTGTTATTTGTACAATCTGGAACCTTATATTCTCTCAATATAATATTATGATGCTTTTTCGTTCTGAATTCTTTTAATCTGATCATGATCCATGTATAAATAATACATTGATACAAAATAAGCTCCAATTCTTTTAACCAGATCGGGATCCTTGTATCAAGGAAAAAAATATGAGATCCCTGTATCAATAAAACATTGATACCAAAAAATAGAAGCACTTTTTGACATTATTGTAAAATGTAGCTTAAATGATTATGCGCAAAACATAATAGGTTAATGTTTTTTTACCCTGTTTCAAAATTACATCAAATGTATATAATTTATTTATTTATTGCTATTCATATTTCTATTTATTTACTGTTACTCACAGTAATATTTATTTATTGTTATTCACAATAATATTCGGTGCATTAAAAAACCATATGATAATGGTACTGTGTCTTCAGATTTTTATGTACAAGTGCATCTAGTATCAAAGATACAAAAATACTTTACACTTCAAGCAATTCCAATGATTGTAATTTTATAAAAACTTAATTATTATGTCAATATTGTCCAAACAAAACACAAAACAGGTCCAAACTTCCCAAAACTCATTTTATAATTGTTACTATAATTATTTACTATTTACGGACAATAATATTTCATGTCAATACGGCAGGCACTGCGGCTACGCAGTTGCCTCTTTACTATAATTGAAAGAACACTGCATTTTTTTCTCAATTTCCATGCATTCTTAAGCGCCCATATAATAAATCAAAGTACATTTTTTTTTGCTCAATTTCTATCCATTCTTATGTATACGGCTCATAAGTTAATTTATTTTAATATGTTCTTAATTTTTTATTTTTAAAAACGAGAAATTTAACTTTTACATATGTATAAACATCTGAAATACAAAATAATATTTAATTAGTAATTTCTCACCTAAGAAACAAGGAAGAATATAATTTTGTTGGCCCTTTCCATTTTACTTAGTGAAAGAATATAATTTTTTGGTTTTGCATAAGATTGCATGTCAACATTATATGGTATTTTTAATATTGACTTTAGAGTGATTATGGTGAGTTTTGCATGTTATTTATTGATATATTTTATTTATAATAAAAAATACATTATTAATTTGAAGTACACTAAGTTTTTGTTATGTTAGGGATTATAGCATTCACTTCATGATCAAAGTGCATTGACTTTGGATAATTTGATTGTATTTTTGTAATTTTAATCAAAGTTTCAGGAAAATACTTAATATTTCTATTTTAGCATAAACTCAAAAATAATTTTCTAATTTTCAGCAAATCTTATTTCTAATTTTCTAATGGTTGAGGAATCTCTAATGGGACATAATTCCCTTGGTGGAGGGAATTTTATTTTATGTTTTTGTCAATGCCTAACAATTCATTTTTAAATTAAAATAAAAGTAATTTTGTGAGTGGTCATTTTGTGGGTGAGTGCTCTAACACTGACACCATTATGTTAGTGCTTTTCTCAATGATGTGAGTATTGATGTGGTTGCTAGTTCTTTGCATAGGTCTGTGGGGTGTTGAACAAATTTCCAATTAATATTATTATGTTTCCTTGTGCAGAGCTTTTACAATGCTGAGGACGGAGTATGTGCGAGAGAACAGGGTCCTTTGCATAGGTGGGGGTGCTCTGAAACCGACACTATTTTGTTACTGCTCTGCTTGATGATGCCAAAATTGATGTGGTTGTAGGTCCTTTACATAGGCGAGGGGGAGGGGCTGAACAAATTTTGAATAAATATTATTAGGTTTCCTTTTGTGGAGCTTTTACTATGTGGAGGACTAAATAAGTGTAGCAGAACGAACTATGTGCGGGGGAATGGGCTCATTTGCATAAGAAAAGGTGCTCTGACACTGACATTGTGAATGAAAGCGAAGTTTTTACTGTGTGGAGGACAAAGTGATTTCAAATCTTAAACGACAATTTCTTACTTAGATGCGTTATCACTTTTAACGCATTATATGTAGGTCCATTGGCTGTGAAAGCAATTTGTTAATGTTACTCTTTACATTGATATTTTTTCCTCTAAGTTTTCCTTTCATGTTACTAAATATGTGATCAGAACTTTTGCATATGATCTTTGTTTGGTGCATACGATAGCTCGTTAAAAAGGTGTATGTGAGAAGAACAACTTCTGAAGCCAGCAAACTATTACTTTAACTGTCGGGCTACAAATTATCTTGTTGTAACAATTATCCTCACCGTTTGATCCAAATTGGATCATTATATTGTTTTTCATCCATCTCGATGCATTTGGAGTGGAAAAAGTGGAGGAATTAACTCACAGGACCTTTTTCACTGGCGGGACCCAGTTTGGCAAAACGGGGTCCGAAACCTTCCAGGAGCATTTTTAGGCATCAAACGATGTTTTTTGGGGGTAAAGATTTTCCTCTTTAATGTAGCACCTTTTCATGTTATTCTACACACAAAAATATTTCCAACAGCGCAAGAATCACGTCAATCAAAGTCCTTATGCAAAACTTATGCCACTCAGAAGTTGACCTTCCTATTTTCACACCTATAGTTCAGGAGGATGCTGCGTCAGCCCCCATTATTCATGGAAAAGGGGCTAGCCATGTGTTTGTGATGTAAAAGACTCTAGAAGAGTCTATTTTGTAACTCTAGTTAAGAGTTGATGTAGTCAAACTTAACCACTAGTAGGCTATCGAATTGTGTTATAACCGGGTCACTAGGAGGAAGAGGCATTCCATTCTTTCGAGAGAATTTTGTTCCATAATTGAGAAAAAAATATCCAGGAGAGATAGGAGGTAGAGCACACAGAGATAATTTGTGCACTGTAGCAGCCCACAGGTCACAAACATTACTTCTTTGTATCTGCAGCCATATTTCCAAACAGAGAAAGAGAGCGAAGCGACCTCACCTTCCAGCTAGGTTTTCTCCCGAAAGGGTTTCCCAGAGAGCGTATCTTGTGTATTATGTGTGTGTGAGCTTATTTAGTGATTCTCTAATTTTCTGATTGATTTAATTTTACATGCATCCACTGATTATAGTTAATTTTGTAGATCTAGAAAGTAAATAAAATTGTAATAATGTAGAATCTCATATTTTTAATATAATATTATCAGATATGTTGTGACAAACTGTCCAGTGGAATATTCATAGCAGATTATGGATCACTATTGGGCTATAAAAGATACTCATATTATGCAATAAATAAATAAACTATATTTTCAATCCAGGCAAGGAAAAATGTTGTGCGATAAAACGAATATGTGAACCATACTACAAGTAAGTCAATTGAGTAGCAAATTGTGTCATGAAAAGTTTGGTCTATGTGTGCAAAAATAAACAATATATGAAACACGTTTCCTTGTGAGAAGCTTTTATTATGTGAAGGATGGAGAATGTGTTGGAGAACGGGGGTGCAGAGATTACTTTATTCTATAGAGACAAAATTAATTTTAAACTCTTTTCTAGTTAAAATATTTACAAATCTAGATGTGCGCAACAACAATTGCATAGAGCTATGAATATGTGTAGAATGAAATATGTACAAAGGACGAGGCCAGAATACGAAGTTGAGATATGCGGAGGATGGGGTATGTGCGGGAGAAAGGGGGTGCAAAGATGAGTTTATTTCACAAAGACGATATTAATTTTAAATTGCTTTTCATTTAAAACTCTTATTGATGTAGTTGTGTGGAAGAATAGTTGCATAGAGCTATGAATATGTGCATAATGAAGGATGTGCGGAAAAATATTTTAATTGTAATGTTTTTTAATTCTTTTGGAGTTAGTACACGTGCAATCTGACCTGCCACGTTTATTATTACGGTTATTTCTATGTAATTAGGCATGCTTCATTTTTTTATTAGTAGATTGTGCGGAGTGCATAGGTCCGCACAATTAAAGCTTGAGAGCTTCTTCCGCACAAATGGTTTTCCTCTGCAGTCCCGCACATATGCATTTGTGTTATTTCGAAAGTATACATTAATATTAATTTTTTAATGCTTTGAAAATCATGTTTGTAGATTTGATATTTTAATGCTTGTGTGGTTTTCTTGTTCCTTCTACGTGTCGGTACATTGATTGAAGACGTATGCAGGTGCGTATTTGGTGAATTGAATCATTGAGAGGATTGGTATTTACCCGTAGCAGTATTTATATTAATCAAAGGATAGACATTGGGACGATAAAAAATCTAGATGGCAACTTTATCTTTGTAACATGTTTCAGATGCAAAATAGTAGCAGGTGGTGATTTCTAGGGAAATGAGTTTGCAAGCATTTGAAATAGCTATTATAGTGAGGAAAAAACACTATTTGTAGTGATACAAATAACTCATTTCATCCTGATTACGTTTTTGAAATAGTAGAATGTGTAATGTTTTCTCTTTGTAGTATATTTCATTCACAATGTTGTAGTCTTGCACATAAATTTCTCGTCAAAAAATTTCTTTCACATACACGTTCTTGCTTCTTACATTTGTGAATTAATTACCAATGACATGATAGACATTAGGATGATTGAAATATTTGGATGTCAGCTTTATCTCTAATACAAAGATTTCATGACATATGTTGGACGCAAAAACATAATAGGTGGTCATTTATAGGGAAACGAGTCTACAAGCATTTGAAATCATTAGCGAAAGGAAATAAGTTATTTTCTCATATCAATAGGAGCCTTTTATAATCGATTATGTATTTTGAATAGCGAATCGTGTAACATTTACTCTTTGCAAATTTCGTTTAAAAGCTTGGAGTATCATGCGAGCTTCTATTGCCTTACATAAACTGTTATCTTTGAAGTTGAGGTTGTAGCTTCAATAGTGTCTCAATGGCATTTTTATTAATTTGTGGTTGGTAGCAGTAGTGCAGAAATATAGGAAATCTACAATACTGCAGGCTTATAAACTGATTCACCTTTGTTGGTTTTCTATTTTCATTTGACAGTTTATTAGTTGATTATCATGATCACAACTAATTTGAACTTATTTTAGATGGAAAATTGGTATTTCTTATGACACGAATAACCATGATATTAAAGAATTGGAAAAGTGGGGAGTAAATGTATGCAATGGTGATTAGAATTCATATATTCATTTTCTAATTATTGAGCGTGTCATGTGTAAAAAAAATTGACACGGGTAATAGTAATAGTTGTGGGAGAATAGGTGTGCAAAGCAAGGAACATAAACTTTTTCATTGCAATGTTTCATATATGTGTGTGCATTTAATATTATTTAATTTTATATCAAGAGGATGTTATTAGAGGTAAACATTCGAAGACTTGAAACATTAGGTTTTTTAACAAATTTGTAAACATAATACTGATAGGAGCTTTTCCTTGTTCAGATCTTATAATGAAAGTACCTATGTGGGGTTTGGATATATGGTAAATGATGGATAATTAATTAGCGTAGTGTATTCAGATATACATAGTGTTAGTTTTTGTTCCTTGACTTGTGCAGTTTACTCGAAGTAGTTCATTTTTTTTATTTCGAATGAATTCTAATGTTAATGGCATTTTCCCTCACTATAGTAGTGATTTCAAATTCTTGTTGATTCGTTTCCCTAAAAATCACTACCTACTACTATTTTGCATCTAAAACATGTTATGATTTTTTTTTAGTATCGAAGATAAAGTTGTCATTCAATTTTTTTATTGTTTCATGTTTGTTCTCTTATTAACAAAAAACACCACTGCGGGTAAATATTAATTCTTTTGGCATTCAATTTATTGAGTATGTACGTGCGCAATTATTTATTCAATATATTAATGCACGCAATGTATCAATGTTTCCTGTCTTTGTTGCACACATACGTTCCCCTGCAGAACAATACTAGTTTGCATACGTTAAAAATATGCTTAATCTAATATTTCATAATAATAATAAGTATTTAATCCACAAAATATTCGTTATTTCTAGTTTACAAATTTATTTTTCCACTTATGCTTGTTACATTACGAATTAAAGTTCATGTGTCTAGTAATTAAATTAATTTCACGTCTACGGAATAAAGTACCATGTGCATTCGGTCCTCCACACATCCTTCATTCCACACATATTCATAGCTCTATGTAAGTGCTCTTCCACACAACTACATCTGTAAAAGTTTTAAATGGAAAACAATTTAAAATTAATTATGTCTCTCCAGAATAAACTCATCTATGCACCCCTTCTCCCGCACATACCTCGTCATCCACATATCTCAGCTTCGTATTGGAAATTATTCCACACATAATGAATCCACTTGGATATATTTTTAGGTTCGAGCCGCCACCCTCACAGTCAATATAGATGGTGTGCCATGCATGCCTCCCTCGTACTGTTTTCTTTCTCTGGGGCCTAGGCCACAATAAAGGATTTTTTTTGCTTCAAATCTCTTCTCGGTATGTCCTACTTTCGATCTTGCCCCAACTTTCCTATCTGCTTTGGGATTTGTCTCAGTGAGTGAGTGTGAGAGATAGGTGTGTGGAAGGAATGTATTGGGGAATGTATGTGATTCCGTCCAGCTAGCTCGAACACGTCTTGATAGTTAGATTTGTGCTGTAATGCTCAAAACAATGTGTCAAATCATTTGTAAATCAAATTTGGTTCGGTTTTACGTAGTAGCGGGGACTAGTCGCTAAGTTGATTCGTCGTATAAGGTAACTGAATAAGTGTCCACATAATATTAATTTATGAATTTCCTTTCATAGTAGCAGCCATAGTCTAACAAGACTTTAAACAAATCCGTAAAAACAATGGAAATTCTGGCATGTTCGTGATAAAATTTGATAGAATTTTTTTGTAACTCTGGGTTACAACTATGAACTTTCAAGATCTTGAGTGCTGATGGGGTTTTTTATGATGATGAATCCATTTCAACTATCAAAAACATGATTCAAACACTCGTATTGCAAGGTTTTTGTTGAAAACAAATGCTAGATTCTAGCGAATTTTGGTTGTGCAAGAAAATTTGTCTCCTCGATAGACAATGCCTATTATTGTATATAGTAATTTATGATTCTTATGGCATGTATATAAATGATCTTGAATCAGGAGCAAAGTGCAAAGTAAATGGACAAAATGCTTTTGGAATTTCAATTTTTTTCCATTATTTTCCGTAAAAGTCGGCTTTGGTATCCTTAATTGCTATGTATTTAGAGTGTTGTGTGTAATTTTTTTCACACCGATAATAGTAAAAATATGTGTTTGTGAAGAGAATGGATAATTTTAAAGTTAAACGAGATTTGAAAACGATATTCATTGTTAGAGTATTTTTTGGTGCAAAGCAAAAATGGGTAGCAAACGAAGGAAAGAGGTTATTTGTAGTGATACAATTAATTCACTTGCTAACATCGATGATAGATTTGACTGGTTGAAAATGTATGACCAGTGCGTGAATTTGTCAGCAGAAGAGAAAACAAGCAACAAGATTTGGAGTACCAGATTAGTGAAAGCTAGGTGTGTTCTGAAGGTCTTTGATTTTAGAGAAATTGTTTATTTTTGTTCAAATAATTTTGATTTAAGAATGAGAATAATTAATCTAGGAGCAACGAAGGTTCCTCTAAATCCCAAGGCATTCATATGGTTACTCAAGTTACCAAAACCAAATAAGCATTAAGAATTTTCTATTGCGAATAGCTTCCTAAAGCTAGAAGTAGGGAAGATTGTCATTGTGCGAGAATTCATTTCCCCAACCTCTGAGGTTCCTTCTGATCTTTATCTGGTAGATATTTCTTTGTTTAGGCAAGCGTTTTTGGATTTATGTTGGCTTGATTCTTGCGTAATAGGCTAAGAATGTATAACAAATGTTTCGAAATGCAATTTTTATGTGCTTTATGAGACATACAAAAATAATTGTATCTTGATTGGGCTAATGCCATTTCCAGTGAATTAGTTGTTTAGTTCGATATATTTTCCAATAAAAAGAGATTCTTTATGATGGTGTCTCTGATAAAAACCCTCATGTTAAGGCATGTGTTTGACGGTTTACCCTATAATCCTAAATTCAATTTTGGCAAGGAACCAATGCAATTCTAGTATCCTATATTGTGGAAGCACAAAGCTTGTTTAAATTTGTGTTTAATTCAAGATGTGTTTGTAAGGAAAGCCTATTTCATGGTAACTAGACAAGATGCTCCTCGAATATCTGCAGAGGCTAAGGTTTTCCTATCTGGCAAAGGGGAACATGAGGAAAGAGAAATCAATACAATTATTCGAACTTATGGTTTCGAAGATAGGCCATTGTTGTTTCTGAAGTTTGTTCTAGATAGGTATTTTTTTATTGAAGTCTATAGGATATATCATCATTGGCCACTTACATTTAAATAGAAAAAATAAAAAACATTAAAAAAAACCGTACTGTTGGAAAAGTCATTGTGAAGAATATGACTCATGCTAACATTCTTGCAAAGTCTTTAGAATCTTTTAACTTAGGTGAATTTGAAGCTATTGAAGGATTTGCTAGAGGAATAATTTTTATAGAACACCTAGAGTCTATTAGGTACGTGAACTTATTTCCAAGAACTAGAGAGAATAGCGAGGAAAGTCACAGTGTATCAAAAAACGATAAAAAAATGCTAGTAGATGCTAAAAAGATCATTGAAAAAGATATCATCGGTGCAGGAGGAAGATACAAGCAAAGAGGCACAAATTCTATGGGACAACCTCAATATTGCACACACAATGTTGATCTGACTTCATCTACAGACCAAAAAGAAAAAAAGACTATAGCAAGTGAAAAAATGATTAGCAATGTTTTATCAGGTGGCGGGGATGACAAAGAGCATCTTTGTAGAGTAACTCCAGAAAGAGCACACACAGTTGAATAAGATATATCCAAGAGTCCACCTAAAACAAGGAGCATTGAAGAGGCCATGAATGTGGACGTTGATAACAGTGTACTACCTGATGTTAGAAATCAAGAGGTTGACATTAAACATTAGATTTCTCTTTTCATTAGTAATTTCTTTTGAATTATGTTCACCGCTTATAATTTTTTTGTTTTCTTTATTTCATCAAACAATTACCAAAATATAAACATGAATCTCACAAGAAAACAATAAACACAAGATATAGGCTCTAAGCCAGGGAAAACCCCCTCCAAGGGGAAAACCCAGGAAAATTCTCTTCTTATAGAATCACATCAAAATTGATATATCCAAGACCCGTGACCATAAAAAAATTCCAGCCATCTAAATGCCAAGACAAGCTTTCCTTCTTTCCATCAAATCCATCAACAAGAGACCAGAAACAAGAGATGTATCAAGGCAAAACTTTCACAAATTCTAGCTTAAGAAGAAAACCTCTCTTTCAGACTTCAGCCCTCCACTTCTTCTTTGCCTTTTTTGTGATATTTCAAACAACAATTCATCAAGTGTGTGTGCAAATGAGCTCCATATTCCCTCTATTTATATTGTCCAGAGGGGTGCGAATAGACATGTCCATTGGGGTAGGGCCAACTTGGCATCTAGAGGGGTTTTTGACCTAAACATACATATTTAAAATTATTTTTCCTTTTTCTTTACAATAAGTCCAAATAGGACTTTGACTCTTTGATTCAAAAACCTAGAAGCATGAATAACATGCTTGTCTAGAAAAATAATAATAATTTGTATTTTTCTTTTCTTTTTCTTTTTACATAAATTACATAATGGTACAAATTACGAAGACTGAAACTAGTTACATTTTCCAAGACTCCCTCTTAATTAGCGAGGTATTCATAATTGTACAACCTGTACAAGGATATTCTCAAATTGAAATATTCTCATAAGAAGAGTTGGATTGATAAGCCATCTTTAAACATCAACATCACAACCAACATTTTCACATATCAACATAGAAAGGCCTTGACTAACAAGCTATAACTCTCCACAACATTAGAGCACAATGTTGGGAGGCTTTACGTGAGACACCACACTACCTCTCAAGGAACATACCCTATCTGGATGTTCACTAGGTATGTCCTTCTAGGACTATGTTTATCTTGGATTCCCAATCCTCAAAGAATATTGGTCCTCTTTGACCACTCTTATCTTGGATACCCTATCTTATCCTCAAAGAGTGTCGGTCCATGGGATTACTTCCTATCTTTGGTTCCCAATCCTCAAGGAGTACCTGTCCCTGATGCTTATCCAATGCTCCATTCTCGCTGCTATGGCCTTCACTAGACTTATAATTGTTAGTCTTAACCTAGTGCATGACACATGATAGAGGAGAATATGATATCCATCATCACTCCCTCTCAACTAAAGAGGATATAATTTTTCCCTCTTAATCGGGGAATAGATCCTAGCTCCCTCTCAACTAGGGAGACTTAATCAAAAACCGTAGTTGGTCTCATACATCATCAATACATTAAGTAATTGTCCTTCCGTGTAGATATTCAATAGTAGCTACAAGGCTCATTATACCAAGGCTTCAATTTTCTGGAATTCAATTATTTTGTGAAGCCAAATACTTTATCAAACTATCTTCATGATAGGGATTTTTGACTCCTCGCCTCACCATAACATATTAGGATACGATCTTTCTAGATCTAGCAAATCAAGAATCAACTTTATCATCAACTAGTTCATTTGTCTTCTTTAAGGATCCAAACTTCCTCATAACTACTAGCATATGCCTTCTACAAAGTTCTACCTCATATTCTTCAAAGAGTCATGTCAACTTTCCAATATCAATTCTTCTCTCATGCTTATCCAAGCCATCACTAGATCTATCCACATAATCCATGTGTTCTATGATCAAACCACATAGTTGTAGGTATAACATCATCAAGTGAACTCTTCTTTGAGTCTCTTCACATGCTTTTGCAATATGTCCTACCAAGGATCCAAGTCATATCCCAAGCAGATCATCAATATCAGAGTTGTCAAATTATAATATCATTTAGTCAGAGTGTCATAACAAATCCTCCTACTTGTTCTGTCTCAAGTTGACACTCCTTTGCATGCTTTATGTTCATATTGCAACAAGGTTATGCTTCATCTTTCAATCATCAATGTGTTTTTATCAGCTGGAAGCTACAACATCATGTCCATTAGGGTCTTTACAGTTCCCTCTTTCCATCATGATCATCATTTTCAAGGAGTCATCAACAAGCATGAGTGTTGCTTTGCTTGTTCTTCCATCCTTCTTTTCTTACTTCCATAATTTTTTTCCTACAATCCCGATAAGTACAACTAAGAAAAAATATACAAAAACAAGAGCATGATGTCAATTCCATCAATCTAGAGTTTCCATGGTCTCTCAGAAGGTGTACTTCTAGTGTTATAGTTACAAACCCTATATTTATTGATCTAACCATTATTAGGGTTTTAGCGGAAACATCATCCCTATGGTTTAGGCCTTCAGTCCTAGGAATTATATTCAATTCAACCCTTACTAGGATTTTATCACATACCCTAGATTATCCTTTAAAATTTAGATTTGCAAACCCTAGATATAATTTTCCAAGAGCTAGGATTTCCTAAGAGGGAACCACCAATTAGGGTTAGGGTTTTTTATCCTAGGGTTAATTCAATCTAAAATAAGATTTATAAACGGTAATTACCAAGAATCTTCAAGACTCATTTGTTTTTTCAAATTCCACAAACCCTAGATTTTTAGGATATGCAAAATGTCACCTTCATACCCTCTGACTATTACATGGAGTTTCTTCAAAGAGACATTTGAACTCAAAACATTTTGTCCCTCACCTTTTATCATAGATTCATGCCTAAAAAGCCTTCTTCAAGAAAGAAAAATTCTGAAGGATAAGGCTTCTCAAAGTCTTGATCTCATAGTCCAAAGCATTGTATAAGTATTTCCATATTACATTCACTTCTATTAATGATATGAGAATAGATATCATTGAAAAAATCTTGTCATAGCTATGTATGGTGTCCTCTTCCATATTTTCATCTTTCATTCTTTACCTTGCTAAAACACAACCAAGACACAACTTATGCCTTTAACCACTAAATTGATGCCTCTAACATACATTCCAATTCTCCGGTAGTAAATGTGATCAACTTCAAAACAAGATTCCATAGTTCGTGAACCCTTAGTCGCATACTTAGAACTTAATCATGCTTCTAAATTAAATGTTTGAATTTTCTTCATCATCACCATACCATAAGGAATATCATCAAACTAATGTCGATCCATAATTCACTGTAGAGATAGAGCCACTGAACCACATATTAAGGTTCGGTGTGAGGTGTATTCTTGGAAAACTCGAGATGACATATAAAACCATGTCATTATTGTCATTGTATTAGACCATTTCCACTATTTTATTACCACTATAGAGTATAGAAAAACTTCTATAAAATCGAAGGCCACAAATCACAAATATTACAAGGCATAGTGAGCTAGCAAAAATATAGCCATAGATAATTTGTTCATATAGAGAAATGTGATCTCAGGAGAGCGAGTCATAATTTGGACCTCAAAGATGTGCCACTTTAGAATGTGATTGATTTGGATTTAAACAGAAACACAAAAAAATACAGATATAACTATAAATACAGAGATGTAGCAGAAATAATACTTCATTTCATTAATGTAAAATACTAAAATATGCCTAGTAACAGCGATGGAAATAAACTAGCTCGGGTGATGGTATCTTATCCCTGAGAAGAGATGTGGTGGCTACATGCCTCTAAATTGTCTTAAAATGAGGCTCGAAGGCCTATTTATTGTTGAGAAACAATGGAAAACCCTAAACATCCAAAAAGATAACCCTAGGAGATGAAGCGCCAAACTATGGGCCCTGTTTGGGTAAATTGGTACATCAACTTCCCAGGGTCATAAATTTGGCATACGATCTTTGTTTGATGCGCACAATACCTCGTTAGAAAGATCTATCCGAGGGCTACAACTTTTGAATGAGAAACATCAATCCATAGACCCATGTTGTGCCCAGTTTTCCCAAAAAATGTCATTTAGAGCCTCAAAACGGCTCCAGAAGTTGAGGACCCAAAAGCTGCTAAAAATAGTAAACTGTGCTACAATTAAGGAAACTAGAAAACTAAAAGAAACAATGGTGGGGGTCCAAGTGGAATTGGCGGGTGGCCACCAATATCCACCTGGATCATTCCTCCCTCCTTAGGAAGCAATGGTCCCCATTGCGTTGATTTCCTCCATGAGATGAGGAAACTTCTGTTGAGCTTGGTCCCTGGTGAGCCACTTGCCTTGGTGAAGGAGTTGGCCTGCTTTGACAACTCGATAAAGTTGGATCTTCTGCTAGTGAGTGTGCTTGATTTGCGTGTCCATGATTCGATCAGTTGTAGCTTGTTCCATGCAATCTGGATTTAAATCTTTTGGTGTGAGTTGTCCTGCAATGTCGGATGTGTCTAGTAATGGTGGAAAGTATGGCCGAAGGCGGTCCACATTGAACACTGGGTGCAGGCCAAGGAATGGGGGAATGCTGAGCTCAAATGCATTGTCTCCCCCATCCTTGGTAATGGTGTAAGAACCATATCAGAGTGGTCTTAGTTTCCGATAGGCTCCGTTAAGGCGTTCCTTTTGCAAATGCAACTAGACTTTGTCGCCCACCTGAAACTTGTGTGGCACCCAATGTTGATCATGTCACTGCTTGTACTTGGCATTTGATTTCTCTAGAATGTCGTTGACGTGCTGGAAAATATGTTGGATGTGCTCAATGAAGTTGTTTACCTTATCTCTTTTGGACTGGACATGAGCTGAATCTACCTGAGTAGCTGTAAATGGCATGACCACATAAATGGGACATAGTGGTTGGAATCCCAAGCCCACCTGAAAAGGGCTATGGGCAGTCGAGCTGTGGAGAGCCTGGTTATAGCTGTGCTGAACATAGGGGAGGCTCTCATCCCATGTGTGTGGATGCTTTGAGTTGTACATGCGCAGAATGTGTACGATCATCCTATTGACAACCTCTGTCTGGCCATCAGTTTGGGGATGGAAGGTTGTGGACTTAGTGAGTTTGGTGTCCAGCATCGACCAGAGACTGGACTAAAATGTATTGAGGAACCTGCTATCCCGATCTGAGATGATAGACTATGGGATCCCAAATTGTACCCACACTCATTCAAAGAAGATTTTAGTAGTGGCTTCTGTTGTGATATTCTTCTTGCAGGCTACCATAATGGCCATCTTCGAGAACCTGTCGACGACCACAAAAACACAGTCGTTTCCATGCTTAGTATAAGGAAGGCCCGACATGTAATCCATGGAGATGGATTCCCAAGGTTGAGTAGGGGTAGGCAGCGAAGTATAGAGGCCTTGCTCCTTGATGGTCGGTTTGGAAATGGCATAGACAGTGCAGGATTTGATGTACTTCCTGACATCTTGTCGAAGATTCGGCCAATATAAATACTTCTGTAGTACTGCCACCATTTTATCAACCCTGAAATTCCCAGCAGCCCGACTGTAGTGTTCTTCCCAAATCATCTTGGCATGCTCGCTTGAAGGAACAAAAAGGTGACCCAGGTGGAATAACAGGGCATCTTGGAGGTGAAAATCTGGAACATACTGACCCTCCAAGAGTGTTTGGTATGTGTGGCCGAATTCTGGGTCACTTTTGTAGAGAAGTGGCCAATCAGAAGTCTCGTTCCCACAAGAGTTGAGCACGATGGTTAACGCCATGATCAGTGGTCAACTTAGGCAATCAACAACATTATTGGTGCTGCCCTTCTTATACTTGATATTCAAATGGAACTGTTGCAAGTATGTGGACCACTTCTGATGGCAATCATTCTGCAACTTCCCTTATGTCTATATGAACTGCAGGGGCTGGTGGTCTGTGTGGATGATCGTTTCCTTCCCAAAAATGTAATGCTTCCATTGTCGGCAGGCCTGCATAATGGAATACATCTCTTTGTCATAAGTGGGATACTTCCAGATTGTGCCTGAAAGTGTCTCACTGTGATATGCCACTGGATGCCCGTGTTGAGTAAGGACTACCCCAATAGCATAGTTAGAGGCATTTGTCTCAATCTCAAATGGTTGTTGCAAGTCTGGTAATGCGAGCATGGGTACCGAGCAGAGGTGATGTTTCAACTCTATGAATGTCTTCTGTTGAGATTCACACCAAAAGAATTTTTCTTTCACTCCTCCCTTGGTGACTTGACTCAAGGGCCAAGTGATATAAGAAAATCCCAACACAAACCTGCGGTAGAAGTTGGCAAGACCCAGAAAGCTGTGGAGCTCTATCAGAGTGGTTGGAGATGGTCAATCCCGAATGACTTAGATCTTGGCTGGATCCACATGCACCCCCCGTTCATCAATAATGTATCCCAGATACTGAACTTGGTTCATGCAAAAATTGCATTTCTCCAAGTTGGCACATAACTTGTGTTGTCGTAGTGTTTGGAGAACCTGTCATATGTGGTGGAGGTTCTCTTCCTAACTCTGGCTAAAGATCAGGATGCCATCCAAGTATACCACTACAAATGAGTTGGTGAATAGCCACAACATGTCATCCATTAGCCTCATGAAGGTTTTAGGAGCATTCGTCAACCCGAATGGCATAACCAACCATTCAAAAAGGCCCTCCTTGGATTTGAAGGCAGTCTTCCACACATCAGAGGGTTCGATTGGTACTTGGTGATATCCTGACTTCAAATCGATCTTGTTGAAATATTTTCCCCCCTTAAATTGGTCCATAAGGTCATCAATCCATGGGATTGGGTACCTATTCCGAACAGTGATCTTGTTCAACGCCCGATAGTCAATACAAAGTCTCCAAGTCGCATCCTTATTCTATACCAACACGATCGGGATCCCACAAGGTGATGAACTCGGTCGGATGTGAGCTTTCTACAGCAACTCCTAAATTTGCCTCATGGTCCATTGGGCAGCGGTGCACCTGGGGTTAGATCGATGGAGTTCTTGACCTGACAGTGCAGAGGAACCCCTGCGGGGGAGGTGAAGATGTCCTCGTACTCCTCCACGACCTTGTCCATTTGTAGTTGTCGTGCAGAGGGGCCCTGTCTAGAGGTCGTGGCCACTATCTTCTTCTTTCCCTAAGGGCGTATCATCAAGAAAACAAATTTCCCTATTTTGGAAATGAGCTTATTGCATTGTTTTGTAGTAACCAAAGAGATGGCAGTAGGTCGTGCTACCTCTGGTATCCTGTACAACTTATTTCCTAAAGTAACAATAACAGCATGAGGCCTTGATTCATACACAACATGTCGTTTCTACAAGTATGGTTGGCCTAACAATACATCACAAACATCAAGGGGAGAAACATCACATAATACCTCATCCGTGAAGGGCTTGATGTTGTATGGAAGATGACACTACTGGCTTGCGCGAAGATCCCGTCCTTGGTGAAGCCACCCGATGGTGTACAGTTGGGGATGTGTTGTGGTCGGTAAGCCTAGCCACTTCATGAACTCTACGGAAATGAGGTTCTTTTGGCTCCCGTTGTCGACAATGAACTGTAACGGGAAACCCTTTACCCACATCTGGGAGTGGAAGAGGCGCTCCTCCTCCTCTGGATCTTTGGGTTCCTCCTTCTGGGTCTTTGTGGTGGCAACAGTGGCGTTGGGCTCTACATCGATAATCTGCTTCCGTTTTTCATTCCCCTTTTCGGGTTCTGAATCAGAGTCGGAACATGCATCTGATTCTAAATCTTTTAGCTCGGCCACCAGTGACTGCTTGGACCGAAACTCACTTGTGTTGTGAGTGGAGCTCGTATGGAACTCACACCAATTTCCTGTGTCCTCCTTTGGCTTTGCGTTGTTGTTCCGTGGTTTGGGGGCACCTTTTCCTTGCTTCAGATTCGCAGATCCAAAGTCTCGCTTCTTCTGTTTAACCTTCTGCTTGATCTTGACAGTGTATCGGTATGTCATGCCGAGCAAGGAGATGTCCTAGAACTCCATTTCGTCTTGGATGTACCTATGTAGGTAGCCACGGTATTTGAGTACCAAATGCTACCCAGTATCCTTGATACCCAACTTTGTGCAAAGGGTATGAAAAATATTGGTAAACTCTGGCACATCTTGGTCCCTTCCTTGCCGCAGCGTGGTCCACTTTATGTATTTATCCTCATAGCTTCCGACAGGGTAGTACTGCTCCTTGAATGGCATCTCAGAATGAATTCCAAATGGGTGTGGTTGAAAAAAGTGAGGTTGTACTTTCATCCTTCTACTCGTAGTAGGTTTCCCACTAGTCCTTGACATGGGGGGTGGCTTTGAGCAGAGCAAAAGTAATCTTTTGCCGTCCGGAAAAAATCATGAACAAAAAATACCCTTTTAGCATATTTAACCTTTCATCTATAGTGTCTGCATCTATTTGACCCTCTAATGTGGGAATTTCAAAGTTAACTTGTACCTTAAAGGGTGTGGCACTTCTAGAGTAGCTGCTGGAAGTAGATGTGTCGCCCCTAGGTAGCCGGTGAAGGATCTGGGTAAAGTTATCCATCATCGCATTCCTTTGTCACTCGAGGGCCTCTTCGAGCAAGATTTTGATAGGATCCCCTGCCCCCTCATCTTTCTTTTCATTCACCAAGGGAGGCCGTCAAGATTTGCGAGGCTGGTCTCGCAAAGGTTCGACCAGTTCAAGCCCTAACTCCTTATATCCCGACCTCGTTGGGGACATGCAAAGAAAATAGAAAAAGAGCAGACCGCTTTGATACCACTGATCTAGATTTAAGTAGGAACACAAAAAATTACAGATATAACCATAAATACAGAGATGCAGTAGAAATAATACTTCATTTCGTTAATGTAAAATATTGAAATATGCCTAGCAATAGAAATGGAAATAAACTAGCTCGGGCGATGGTAGCTTATCCCTGAGAAGAGATGTGGCAGCTACATGCCTCTGAATCATCTTACAATGAGGTTCGAAGGCCTATTTATTATTGAGAAACAATGGAAAACCCTAAACATCCAAAAACCTAACCCTAGGAGATGAAGCGCCAAACAATGGGCCCCGTTTGGGTAAATCGATACATCAACTTCCTGCGGTCGTAACTTTGGCATACGATCTCCATTTGACATGCACAATACCTCGTTAGAAATATCTATCCAAGGAATACAACTTTTGACTGAGCAACATCCGTCCATGGACCCATGTTGCTTCCCGTTTTCCCAAAAACGTCGTTTAGGGCCTCAAAATGGCTTTGGAAGTTCAGGACCCGAAAAACTACTAAAAATAGTAAAATGTCCTACAATTAAGGAAACTGAAAAACTGAAAGAAACAATGGTGGGGGTCCAAGTGGAATTGGCAGGTGGCCACCAATATCCACCTGGATGAGTGATACTAATAATAATGAGCCATCAAATATGAGTCACACAAGTAGATCACTGATATAACAGAATTGTACATGAGCCACAATAGAAAATGTAGTGAACCTTTATTATAATAATGTGATGTTATAGTGTGAGCGAAGGAACTACATCACTTATATATGAAATGTTAAGCGAGTCAATAATGTGTTCTATAAAACAATTCATACATCTTTGTATTTATCCAACCGATATGAGCATAGAACATGTCGCTTTGAGATGTGATGTCATAGATAAATTTGTTACCATAGTATAATACAAACCAAATCTATTGTTAGATGTGTGAGCCATGTTAGAACATGATGACACCATGATATGAAAGGAATGTGATGCCATGAGCCTCAAGTCTAAGCCTCATCGAGCTCCTTTTGATCCAAATAACACATACATTGATCCTTTGTTCAGATTATACGAACCACTTTTGACTAATGTGAACTTATGCGAGCCTCTGTGAATCTTAAATGTCTCATAAACAATCTTCTGTGATATGGTATATAAAGAAAGCAAGGTAATGAGCTACTAGAATATCCCAGGGATCATTTTTAATGCACATAACTTCATTTAGTCTCCAACAAAGAAGCCATAGTGTATGAATCATCACAGAGAGTAGTTAAGAACCATCCTTCATTGTCATAGGTATTAGAGTGTTATATATATGATCACAATGTATGAAAAAAACCACTGGGTTATACAAGCCATAACCTTAGAATTATAAGTGAAATTTATCACAGAGTGGTCATATATTGAACCATAGATAAGTATTGAGTTTCCATACTCATCACAGAGATATAGTGCAAGATTCTAAGATGTATGTCCAACTACCACAAAGTCATGCAAGCTAGAGAACCATAGGATTTGATCTTCTATGGCTTCCATAGAGTCCTTTTTAGGAATACCAATAGGAATGTTATCTTCAAGCTTCCAACTTCAAACCTCAGCTCTGATACCATGTTAGAAATCGGGAGGTTGGCAATAAACATTAGATTTTTCTTTTCATTCGTAATTGTTTGTGAATTATGTTGGATTCAGATTATTAATATTTATTATGTTTCTTTCATAAAACAATCACAAACATATAAACATGAAGATCAAAAGAAAATAGTGAGCAAAATATTTAGGCTCCAAGCCAATGAAAACTCCCTCCAAGGGAAAAACCGGGAAAATTTTTATTCTTATAGAATCCTATCAAAATTGAGATATCCAAGACCCATGACCACTGAAAAATTCCAAACCTCTATATGCCAATTCAAACTTTCCTTCTTTCCATAAAATCCATCAGCAAGAGACCAACAACAAGAGATGTACCAAGGAAGAAATCCCACAAATTCTAGCTCAAGAAGAAAACCTCTCTTTCATACTTCATCCCTCCGCTTCTTCTTTGTCTTTTATGCAATATTTCAAACCATAATTCATCAAGTGTGTGTGCAAATGAGCTTGATATTCCCTATATTTATACTATCCAGAGGGGTGAGAATAGACATGTCAATTGGGGAAGGGTCGACTTGGCATCTAGAGGGGTTTTTTACCCAAAAATACATATTTAAAAAAAAAAAAAAAAACTTTTTCTTTACAATAAGTCCAAATAAGACTTTGACTCTTTGATTCAAAAACCTAGAAGCATGAAGAACACACTTAACTAGAAAAATAACAATTCTTTTTATTTTTCTTTTCTTTTGATTTTTATATAAAATACATAATGGCACTATTGTAGCTGCTACACCCACCTTCCAAAATTTTTCCTATGCTTTGATTTTGGAGCCTTCCTTCATATTCATAGGAGCTTATCTTACACTAATTCAGGTATTCATGCTTTGATTGAGACTTATAATTTTCATGTGTGCTTGTGTTTTCTTGTTTTACAGTTAGTTGATCTTTCTAAGTCACAAGCTAACCTCCTAACTTGGTCACACAATAGTTCTGGGCTTGCCTCTAGAAACTGCACAATCCTTGAGTGTAGTCATCCTTGATGATTGGATTTGCACATTCTAGACTGGAAATCAGCCTTAAGCTCAAAAACTGGTTATTCATGGAAGGAAACCCAATATTGATCCCAGAAACTGCACAATCCCTCACTGAGCTCAGAAACTACATAGTGCACCGAGCCTGAAAGTTGCCCAGTTCCCCGGAATCGCGCAACTTTTCCCGACAATGTGCTTCACAAGTTTCCCAAAAAAACAAAAAAGCAAAAAAGAGAAAACGAGAAAAATCAACCATAGAAAATAGGAATCTATTTTTAGCTTCTCGAAGTTGGCACACTTTCTATTTTTAAAAGTTTCTTCCAAGTGTCACTTTTTCCTTCATTTTAGGCATGCGTGTCATAAACCCTAATTTTCTCAAATCTAATTAATTGATGCCTCTAGATCTCATTTTCACATTCGATATTGGAGCTCTAGCATTCCCAAGGAGATCAAGGAACCTTCGGTGCGGTCATCGCCGCTTTTCCGAGCGAGTTTCGCGTTTATCGTCTTTTGTCGTTTTTTGTCATTTCGCTTGTGTGAGTGGTGTTTTGCTTATTTCTCTTCATGTTTGATGGTGTTTCAACTTATTTTAGCTTGTAGAATTTTTGTTCTAAGTTGTCGTTTTCCTTTCACAAGTGTCACATCGGTTTTCTTATTTTTCACCGATGGTCGTCGTTGCGATGACTCACCTCACATACTTGATTTCCTTCTATTTGTTCAATTATTTCACTTGATTCACATTGAATCATTCATACTTAGTTAGTATTGCCCTCCATATCACATCATCACTTAATTTTTCTCATTTTCCACACTTCCACTAGGTAGATATGCACTTTCCTTAGCGATATTTTTACATTCCTAGCTGGGTATTGCACAATATCAAGGCTCAAGCTGAGAGCTTAGCCTCTGAAACTATACGGTGTGAAGTAAAGGCTGCCAAAAATACACATTGTGTAGTTCCAGGGCTCATCCTGTCACCTTGGCCATTGAGACTGCGCAATGTGCAATCTCTCCCAATCATTGTTCAGGCTGAACTACGCATTGTGCAGTCTCAAGCCTCAAGATGCACCCTTGGATGCTGGGACTATGCAATGAACAATTCCAACATCCAGCCTCCCTTAGTTTTTCATGGAAACTGCACAATACCTCTCACTAGTTGCTCGTTTTGCTGCTTAATCATGCTTTGAAGGTAGATTTGAAAAAACTAATGTTTTCTTTCCATGAGTGCCTTTTCTATCCCATGGGTACCACAGTTGTTGAGCACTTCTCTCCATCATTCATTGTTGCCATGGAACCAAAGACAATTGCTTCAAAAGAGACCACTGAAAGTAGTAATGGGGAAGAAGTTGAGAAAACACTAGTAGACTTGCTAGTGTATGTGAACACTCAACTGTTTATAGAAAAGGAGTCAACACTAACATGGTAGCAAATGAATGAAGCTCTTTTAGGAAAGATCATTGAGGCATATTTAGAGGACCGAACGGTTAATCTCATTATTCGACAGTCAAGACTACACAGGATTGCATGCAGATATCCATCCTTCCCATGTGAATATGTCATCAGCTAGATTGTTTCACAAATTGATGAGAAGACCATGACATTGAGAAATATCAATAAACAGAAGGTTGCTACCTTTCTGGTAGAATATTATCAGTGCAGGTATCATTTTCCCAAGCCAGTAAGGCTCATGGAAGCATACTTCTATGCCACCAATAACTATGTGAACACAAGAGTGTTGGGTTGTGTTATATTCTTTCCACGACTAGTCCACGTAGTTAACCGAGGGTTAGAGGGGGGGAGGTCACATGGGGTTTGAGGGGCACCCGTAACCCCACTTTATGGGGTCCAGTGCAGTGCCCCGGAAAATTTTTGTTTTGGAACCTATGTTAGGTTGGGTGGACCCACCTATGGTTTTGTGCATGATTTTCACACATGTTTTTTGGAGGTGATGGTTTTCGGTCCATGGTATTGGATGCTTCGGCATGTATAAATATGTATTGTAACATTGAAAGGAACATAATGAAAAATCAAGCTGGTAGTCCTGATTTTGGGATCCAGGGGAAAATCTCTGTGTATATGTGTTTTACGTGTTATGATCTCGCATTGTTTATTTTTTGTGTTTTAGAATTCGTATGCAGGTAATTTCTGTACAGGTTTAAAACCTACATTTGGTATCAGAGTTGTTTTGGCTTCAAGGGGACGCCTTTGTTGCTGAGGGGTTTCGCTTGGGCCTGTGGTAGACCCTGTTCAGTGGGAGATCTGCAAGATCGATTTTGGCGGTGAAAGAAGATGGTGAGCAGTGGAAAGATAGAGATCGAGAAATTTAATGGTCAGAGTTTTGAGTTGTGGAAACTAAAGATGGAGGATATGTTGGTGGATAAATATCAGTGGATCGCAGTAGATCTAGGTACTAAACCAATGGGAGTGTCTGATGAAGAATGGAAGAAGTTGGATCGGAAGGCAAAGAGCACAATATGATTGTGTGTCTCAGATTCAGTATTGTTGAATGTATCAGGGGAAGCTACAACGAAGGCTTTGTGGGACAAGTTAGGTACTTTGTACCAATCTAAGTCTCTGGTGAATAAACTGTTCCTGTGGAAAAAGCTTTATAACCTGAGGATTAAAGATGGAGACTCGGTGACAGAGCATCTGAATGCATTTAATACTATGGTAAGTCAGTTAGCATCTATTGATATTAAAATTTCAGATGAAGATAAGTGCATCAGTTTGTTGTGTTCTCTACCAGATTCGTGGGATAGTCTGGTTATTGCAATAGGTAGCAATGCAACTACTTTGCAGTTTGATGAAATAGTCTCAGCCTTGCTGATGAAGGAGATGAGACAGAAAAATATCGAGAGCCGGAATGGTGATGCCTTGTCTGTACGAGGATGGTCCTAGAACAGAAACAAAAATAAGTCATCGAGTGGGAGATCTAATCTAAAGGGAGATCTAAATCTCCAGGAAAACCTATAAAGGTGGTGTGCTGGAAATGTTGAAAGGAAGGCCACTTTAAAAGGGACTGTAGATCTAAAGCTCCTGACAAATGAAAGGGATCTGATGAGGCTCCTTCTGTAGAGGCGAAAACCACCTCAGATGAAAGTGGTGATGTGTACTTGGCTTCTTCAAGTACACATGTAGATCATGAGGCATGGTTGATTGACTTAGGTGCATCCTTTCACTTCACTCCCCATAGAGAGTGGTTCTGCGAGTATGAGAAATATGATGGTGGTGATGTCTTCTTGGGGGATGACAGGAAGGCTAGAATCATTGGTCGCGGAAAAGTAAAGTTGAAGTTGCAAGGTGGAAGGGTTAGAACGCTTCTAGGTGTTCTACATATTCCCGCATTAGCTAGAAATTTGATTTCTGTAAGCAAGCTGGATGATGCAGGTGTAAAAACAGTGTTCAAGAAGAATACCTGCAAAATGGTTCAGGGAGCATTAGTATTGATGCGGGGAGTTCGGATTGGAAATCTGTACAAGTTGCAAGGTAGCACTGTTATTGATGGGTTCAATAGTTCTATGGTTCCTGAAAGTGGAGCGGAAAATCTAGTGGTCTCTGGAGAGAAGACCATGATGTGGCATCAAAGGCTTGGACATATTGGAGAGAAAGTCCTTCGAATACTTCATGGTAAAGGTATGGTAGAAGGTATGAGTAATAGCTCTCTGGATTTTGATTTCTGTGAAAATTGTGTATATGGGAAGCAGAATCAGGTGAGTTTCCCCTCTGGTGGTAAGAGGGTGAAATAGATATTAAAGCTTGTGCATAGTGATGTGTTTGGACCTGTGAAGGTTCCATCACTGGGTAAGTCTGTGTACTATGTATCATTTATAGATGACTTCTCAAGGAATACATGGATATATTTCCTTAAGAAGAAATCTGAAGTCTTTGACAGGTTTAAAGAATTTAAGGATCTGGTGGAAAACCAGACAGAGAAGAAGATAAAGGTGTTGAGGACAGATAATGGTGGAGAGTTTTGCAGTAAGGAATTTGAAGAATTCTGTAAGAAGTGTGGTATAGCACAACAGAAGACTACTCCATATACACCTCAGCAAAATGGAGTTGCAGAAATAATGAACAAGACGTTGATGGAAAGGGCAAGAAGCATGCTCAGTGGTGTCGGGTTAGGACAGGAATTCTGGGCAGAGGCAGTGGAGACAGCATGTTACCTGGTCAACAGATCACCTTCATCAACATTGGAGGATAAGACTCCACAAGAGATATGGACTGGTAAGAAACCCTCTCTTTCACATCTAAGGGTATTTGGATGTGATGCATATGTACATGTTCCAAAGGATAAATGAACCAAGTTGGATAGTAAATCTGAAAAGTGCATCTTTATTGGGTATAAGGATGGTTTAAAGGGTTATAAACTTTGGAACCCAGTAACAAGGAAGGTTGTGTATAGTCGAGATGTGGTGTTCAGAGAGGTGAAAGATGTTATTAAACATGAAGTCCAACCAAAGGAACCTGAGAAGATAGAGTTTGAGCTAAAGGAGGAAGAATCAGACTCTACAACAGAGGAGGAATCAGAAGATGAAGAGCCACAAACTCCGGTTCTGAGAAGATCAGTTCAAGAAAGAAGGCAGCCAGAGAGGTATAGTCCATCTACTTTCTTTTCAAATTTTGCTTTGTCTGTTACTGATGATGATCCCAGAACTGTGAAGGAAGCAGTGGATTCAGAGGATGGAAAACTCTGGAAAGAGGCCATGGTTGATGAAATGGCATCTTTGCACAAAAATGAGGCATGGGATCTGGTGGAGTTGCCGGCTGGGAGGAAACCCATTGGAAGTAAATGGGTGTCCAAAAGGAAGACAAATGCAGAAGGAAAAGTGGAGAAATACAAAGCTCAATTGGTACCAAAAGGTTATTCCCAGGTGTCGGGAATTGATTTTGGTGATATTTTTTCTCCTGTTGCCAAGGTAACTTCTATTAGATTACTTTTATCTGTTGTTGTTGCTTTTTATTTTGAGGTAGAACAGATGGATGTGAAGACAACATTTCTTCACGAGGATTTGGAAGAGGAGATCTACATGAAGCAACCTGAAGGCTTTGTGGTGAAGGGTAAGAAATAACTAGTATGCAAGTTAAAGAAGTCCCTGTATGGGTTAAAACAGTCACCAAGGATGTGGTATCAGAAATTTGATACATTTATACGGGGACTTGGCTTCACCAGAAGCAAAGTAGATTACTGTGTGTATTTTAAATTAATTGGTGACCGTGTTATTTATCTAGTCTTGTATGTGGATGATATGTTGCTGGTTGGAAATGACAAAGAAATTATCCAGGATTTGAAGACCCAATTGTCCTCCAAATTTGACATGAAAGATCTTAGTGCTGCAAACTATATTTTGGGCATGGAAATTCAAAGAGATCGGGAAAAGAGGAAGCTCTGGTTAAACCAGAGGAAGTATGTCGAGACAATACTGCAGAGGTTTAATATGCAGGATAGTAAACCGGTGAAGGTTCCTATTCCTGTAGGTGTGAGGTTATCTGCTGAATAGTGTCCCAAGACACAAGAAAAGGAAGAGGACATGTCCCGTGTTCCATATGCAAGTGCAGTCGGTAGCCTGATGTATGCAATGGTCTGTACTAGACCAGACATTGCACATGCTGTGGGAGTATTGAGCAGGTTTTTATGTCAAAACTAGGGAAGGAGCATTGGACAGTAGTGAAGCGGGTTTTCAGGTATTTGCATGGTACTAGTGATTATGGTTTGTGCTACCAAGGAAGACCAAGATTGGACAGAGTATTGGATATTCGTGGCTTTGTTGATGCAGACTAGGCTGGAGATCTGGATCAGAGAAGATCTACAAGTGGGTATGTGTTTAACCTATTTGGAGGTGCAGTCAGTTGGATGAGTAAGAAACAATCTGTAGTGGCACTATCAACTACAGAGGCAGAATACATGGCAGCCACTCATGCAATCAAGGAAGTAGTTTGGTTGCAGAGATTGTGTTCAAGTATGGGGTTAGTACAGGAAGCTATAAGGATAGACTGTGACAGCCAAAGTGCAATTTTCTTGGAAAAAAGCCCTGCATATCATTCAAAGACAAAGCACATTGATGTTCAGTATCACTTTGTGAGGGATATGATAGAAGACATAAAGGTGTTGCTGGTAAAGGTGGACACTTTGAAGAATACTGCAGATGCATTGACAAAATCTGTGAGCTCTGAGAAGTTCTCTTGGTGTAGAGAAACAATGGGCATTGCAGGGCTGGATAAATGACTAAGCTCTCTTGTGGTCCCTTATGGAAAGAAAACAACAAGTGGGAGAATGTTGGGTTGTGTTATATTCTTTCCACGACTAGTCCACGTAGTTAACCGAGGGTTAGAGGGGGGGAGGTCAAAGGGGGTTTGAGGGGCACCCGTAAGTTTTTGAACCTATGTTAGGTTGGGCGGACCCACCTATGGTTTTGTGCATGATTTTCGCACATGTTTTTTGGACGTGATGGTTTTCAGTCCATGGTATTGGACGTGATGGTTTTCGGTCCATTGTATTGGATGCTTCGGCATGTATAAATATGTATTGTAACATTGAAAGGAACATAATGAAAAATCAAGCTGTAGTCTCGGTTTTGGGATCCAGGGGAAAATCTCTGTGTATATGTGTTTTACGTGTTATGATCTCGCATTGTTGATTTTCTGTGTTTTAGAATTCTATGCAGGTAATTTTTGTACAGGGTTAAAACCTACAAAGAGATATTGTTAAAGTCTGGGTGAAATAGCCATCGAAGTTTCGATAGATACCCACCCATTTATATAAGACAAAGTATCTCAAGAAGGCCTACCATCTCTTGGTTATCTTAGCTTGCAGGATCCATGGTTAGCAGAGCATGGAGACCTTTCCTAAATGGTGGGAAGTCTTATTGAAATAGGTTGTGAGCAAGGGGAAGTTGTTCAACTAGTCAAATCTGTTGGCTTGATAGTTGATACCCCATGTAGCACAGTACCAGAATCCTCGCAAGGGTGAGAAATCAAGTTTTTATATGTATGCATATTTACTCAATGCAATCTGTGCACAAAATCAATTTCCTAACATGAACTGGACTTGGACACCACGAGAAACCGTTGTGTATATCTATTGCAAATTGCTTTCAGATTATAGTCACTGAGGATTAATGGAACAACTAACTGACTATTTCATCATCTCGCTTTACAATCTCATCTTTGAAGAAGAACCACCTTGCTTGTCACGAAGAGAAATGGAGGCAATAGCAAAGATCGAAGATTTTTTTGCCTCACCAGGTGGCACCTTCCTTAGAGTGTTCGATGAGCAAAGTCGCTGCATGTTTTGCCAAGGTATGTCACCAACAAGCTTGCCATGCAATAAGTGTCATATCATCTCGCCACAGGGTTGTCAGCGGCTTTGCATAGGAAAAAGAAATCACCATGGCCCACTCTTCCTTTGTAAATTGGATTATACAAGATAAAGAACTTGAAATTTGTGGATACCGAGGAAAAAGAGATAATTAATTTTGCATTCAGTACTCGAGACTTTAATCAGTATGATCCCAATAAAATTTGTGAAGACCATTGTGCAAGAATTTAATTTCAGCAGCTCAACGGGACATTTCATTGGCCGGAGGAGGATCCATGGAGGAATTGCTACAATGCCTCCAAACCCCATGAGTCGACCAGTTTAGAAGGGACTTCACATGCCACTCTATAAAAGGCAACAATTCCCTAAGTAGAACCACTAGAAAGCAACAATCTCGTACAAGATAAGGGAAAGAGAAAGGTTGCTAATAGTCCATGGGGAGACCAAAGTTGCAAGATGAAGGTGAATCTAATCCTTATGAAATCAGCTTTAGCAAAAAAAGAGAAGAGGAAATAGAGGATACAGAGAGCAGAGTGGAGGAAGAGAGAAAAGTAGAGCTTGCAGGAAGCAAGACTAAGATTGAAGCAAGAAAAACAAGAATTGAAGGAAGAACAAGGGTTGAGGAGGAAAGAACAAGAAGAGAAGTAGAAGCAGGAAGAAGAAGAAAGGAAAGGAACCATAGCAAAAGAAACAATGCCAATACAGGTTGAAGAGCAGGAACATAACCAGCCAGTGGCTAAGGAAGAGAGTGAATAGATGCAAGATCAGGAGCTTGCTCAACATATTGAAGACTTGATTGAAGTTGCAGACATGGAGTTGGAACAGGAGCAGCAAAATGAAGATGTCGACATAATGCCAAGCACACCACAGAACACCGTTCAGTCTCCACCACCTCCAAAAACAGAGCTAGGTCCGAGTGAGGAAGGGGATTTTGTTCCTCTTGATGATGATTTGGTAATGGAATTCTATAATTATCCGTATGATGAGTTCCAAAGAAGATTGTACAAGCATGGAGAAATCCTTTTCCAGATGATCACGCGTCACCTACATTTTTGAGAGAAAAGGTGATAGTAACGGACACCAGGAAGAATCCAAATTTCATTGCCAAAGCCAACTTGGCCTTTGAAAGTGTAACATGATCAAACATTCACTACTTTACGGTCGATAATGAGCAATTGTATGAATCTTGTTGAATGCATGTTGTTATATTAATTCGTCACTGTTAACTTGTGGAATATTCCGCAAATTATCTTGTGATGTCATTATGCTCATGTGTTCCTTTCAAGCTGTGTACTATTATAGGATTCCAAGGGGCGAACTTAGTTTTCCCTTTGTTTGTTGGAACCTTCATGCATCACACTTGACTTTTCACAGGGTCACACACTTTCTCTCACCAAAGTTACTGTACTTCACTCTGCGCATTTTCTCAGTCAACGCATAACATTACCGCCCACTGTTAGGACTCCTACTCCAAATGATGTGAGGTCTAGTTGGGACTTCATATCGGGGATATCCCCTAAATGTTGGCGGGTCCAACACCGTCAACATTTCTGGCGCTAGGATGGGCCATATGATAAGTTGAGCACTTGAAGTATGTTTTGAATTACATAACTCATTTAATGACTTTTCCCCAAATCATAACCCCGACATGTTTTTCTAGAAACACAAATCTGAAAGTGTCGGCTAGAATTATTGATGACTTGTCAAATTTTAAATTCAATGGCCAGGGTGAAACAACCTTATTTGATCACACCACTCATTTTCTTGATTTTTGCACGAAGCACAACGTCCACTACGATGATGTTGGTTGTAGGTTGTTCATTCTCATGTTCAAAGGGTGTTTAAGGGAATGGTGTAACACATTGCCTAAATCCTCCATTCACTCTTTCAAACACCTTGTCACACAGTTGTTTTTTGCTTTTGATATGTATGAATCTACCCTGGATTTTCACGATC
This sequence comes from Pinus tabuliformis, assembly GCA_031772625.1. Taxonomy (NCBI): domain Eukaryota; kingdom Viridiplantae; phylum Streptophyta; class Pinopsida; order Pinales; family Pinaceae; genus Pinus; species Pinus tabuliformis. Next base: position 965,462,434 of record CM062818.1, read on the forward strand.
GTTTTATTCATTTTTTCTTTGAATTTCTCGAAGATGAAGTTGATTGGACTTTCTTGGTAGAAATATTTCTATATCTTGTTCACATTTCAAATAATCCACATGAGCTTTCATCTTTTTAAGCCCTCCCAACGAACCTCAGTATTAGAGCTTCTAAATCTGTGATGCAAAAAGTTGTTGTTCCAAGTGACCCTCCAGCGCCTTGTCATCAAATAACGCTGGTTCCACAGGTTGAGGTGGTATAATTTGAGAATTCATCCGCCGATATGCCACCATCTTCTCCCACCCCACATACTCAGAATTTCATCGTAGTTTTGGACTGCGAATTTGATGGTTACGATGAACTGTTTTCTCCTCGTCCTCTATCCTTTGGTTCCTTTGATCCTCTGAATTGTGAGTTGTTGTGTTCACCTATTTTAAATCCTTCTTTTGATGTTCATGAGGATCAAGTTTTGGATGGAGTTAGTGGTGAACAACCAATTTGTGGTATCATTTACGATGATTATGTGTGGGAGCCCATACCTAAACAAGAATCTACGATGAAGGATAATTCTTCTCCTTCCACACCTCTCCCTCATTATCTTGAAATCTTCCATGATCTTGTCATCCCTATTAAATATTGTGAGGAATTAGTTTTTTATCATTCTCAGAACACGTGGAATGTCAGTTTTTCATCTGAAGGCGGAGAGGATGAATCTTCTTCTCTTGATTTCCCAAATCTCTTATCTCATCTTTCTGAAAATATGGAGGGTGAAATTTCTTGTTTTCAATATTCACCTCTTTATCATTCATCAGATCATGAGGATGCCTCTATTTTCATTCTTTAACTTTTTGATAGTGGTTTTCGTGACATTTTCATTGATTCATTTGGTCACAATACTGATTCTTCTGCTCTTGATCTTTCCAAGCCACTGATCTTTGATGATCCATCTTCTGAGGTGTTGGAACTTCCCCAAGTTTTCTAGGCACTTCATCTTGAGTTGATGGTTATGTTAGGTTCTCGTAGTCTTACCGTCAGTTCCACTTCCAATAATAAATGTGTTGAATCTTTCAAGGATCCTCATCACTCTACTGCGCACATTGAAAATAAATCTGTTTTACAATTTTCTTATCCTCCATCTGTATTATATGATCCTGTCGCTCAGTCATTGGATGAGTCATATTTGGCAAGCACTGTTGTGAAACTAATTTTTTCTTCTTTCATTATGTTCTCCCCTTTTCATGGTTTGAAAGTTTGTTCTTGCATGTCTTCGATTTGCAGTGTGTCTAAACACCACAAAGCATCCGCAGAATGTCTACCACGTGCGTTTCTTTCCTACTTTTTTGCGCATGTCACTTTTAAACTTCAAACATTGTGGTTTGTGTTGTACTATCTTTTTTGTTTGTTGTCATGTTTGAATATCTTTCTTGACATGCGTTCCATCGCTAACATTCCCATCTAATGCGTTGGTGGCTACACTGGAAGTATCATTTCACGTGAGTCTGGCCTATTCACTGTTAGGTTAGGAGTAGATGTAGTTGTTTTCTTTTCTTGTTTGTTTTCTTGGATTTTATTTCATTTAGTTTCCTCTCTGTACTTTTCTTCTATTTTTTTTCTTTCACTTATAGGATAGCTTTCACATGAGACCATGTTTGGATTCTCTAACAAGCAGGATGAAGTCCAAGAGGAATTTTTATTGCTATCAACACTTGGTTATTTGAATATTCCTTCTTTTTACATGAGTCTTTCATTTATTTTAGTCAATGATACTCTGATGGAAAATACGTTCCTTTTCGGAGAAGGTCACACTGAAATCACGATGCTTGCACTTTTAAGTAGTACCGCCTACTCTAATCGGTCTTCTATTTTCTGTTAATCCTTGTCAACTAAGTCGAGTAGAGTAAGGAGGGGAGGAAAGCCTTAACAAGTATGGTAAAGGTGTATATAAATGTCCTTCTCTAAAGGGCAACCTCTTCTACTCTCAATAAGTAGGGATCCCTCTTCCACCCCCATGAAATAAATAAGTTCATATGCACAGTTCTTTGAACAAATAAAATGAAAAAAATGAAAATGAAATAAAGGGTGAAAGAAGAGAAAGGCTTCCTACGCAGAGAGGTGAAGCAAGCAACTCTGTCGTGGTATTTTCTAGGCTCACTGGTAGCAGAGTAATGTTTTTGTTCCTGAAGTGACTCGTCAGGGTGTTGTTCAGGCTTGCTAGCAACGAAGAAACACCAGAGATGAAAACTAAGACTCTAACATTTTATTTTACTTGTGCATTTATATACTCTTCATCCCCAATCAAAACAACTTATTCTAACTTAGCTTTGTATGTGTGCTTCTGATAAAGAGAATGGAAACAGCTATAACCACCCTCCAAAATTTTTCCTATGCTTTGATTTTGGAGCCTTCCTTCCTATCCACGGGAGCCTATCTTACACTGATTCAGGTATTCATTCATTGATTGAGACTTATCCTTTTCATTTGTGCTTGTGTTTGCTCGTTTTACACTTAGGTTGATCATTCTAAGTCACAAGCTAACCTCCCGACTTGGTCACACAAAATTATGGGCTTGCCTCCAGAAACTGCGCAATCCTCGAGGGCAGTAAGCTTGGATGATTGGATTTGTGTAGTCTATACAGGAAGTCAACCTTGAGCTCAAAAACTACACAGTCATGGAAAGCAGCCCAATACCGAGCCCAGAAACTGTGCAATCCCTCATTGAGCTCATAAACTACGTAGTGCACTAGGCTCAAAAGTTGCCCAGTTCCCCAGAATTGCGCAATCTTTCCCGATAGTGTGCTTGGAAAATTTCCTAAAAAAGAAAAAAATTCATCCCTAGAAAATAAAGATCTATTATTAGCTTCCCGAAGTTGGCACACTTTCTATTTTTAGAAGTTTCTACCAAGTGTTAGTTTTTCCTTGATTTTAGGCATGCGCGTCATAAACCCTAATTTGCTCAAATCTATTTAATTGACTCCTCAAGATATTATTTTCACAATCAATATTGGAGTTCTAGCATTCTTGAGGAGATCAAGGAACCTTCGATGTGGTCGTTGTTGCTTTTCCATGTGAGTTTCACTTTTATCATCTTTTGCCGCTTTTTCTTTGATTTTTGTCGTTTCGCTTATGTTGAGTGTTTCTTTGCTTATTTCTATTCATGGTTGATTTCGTTTCAAATTATTTTAGCTTGTAGAATTTTTTTCTAAGTTGCCATTTTCCTTTCACCGTTATCGCATTGATTTTTTTCTTTGCACCAATGGTCGTCGTTGCGGCGAATCTCCTCACATACTTGATTTTCCTTCTATTTGTTCATCTTCTACACTTGATTCACAATTATCCATTCACACTTAGTTAGTATTTCACTCAATCTCACATCATCACTTAGTTCTGCTCATTTTCCACACTTCCTCCGGGGAGAGATGCACTTTCTTTGGCCATATTTTTTCATGCCCATCTAGGCACTACGCAATCCTAAGGCTCAAGCCGAGATCATGGCATCTAGAACTATGCATTGTGTAGTAAAAGATGGCCCAACTTCCATTGTGCAGTTCCAAGGCTCGTCCTATCACCTTGGCCATTGAAACTGCACAATGCGCAGTCTCTCCCAGTCACTTCCTAGGATGAACTACACATTGCACAATCTTAAGCCTCAGGTTTCACCCTTGGCTACTGGGACAATGCAATACACATTTCCCACAACCATTCCTCCTCAGTTGTTCATGTAAATTGTGCAATCCCTCTCACTAGTTTCTCGCTTGGAGCTTAATCGTCTTTGAAGGTAGATTTTCAAAATCTAATGTTTGCTTGCCATGACTGCCTTTTCTGTCATAGAGGTACCATAGTTGTTGAGCAATTCTCTCCAGTATTCAGTGTTACCATGGCACCAAAGAGAGCTTCTTCAAAAGAGACCACTAAAATAAGTATTGGGGAATCAATTGAGCAAACCCCTGTAGACTTGCAAGTGTATGCGAACACTAAACTATTTATAGAAAAGGAGTCAACAATAACATGGAAGCAAGTGAATGAAGCTCTTTCAGGAAAGATCCTTGAGGGAGATCTAGAGGACCGACAGGTATCTTAGTATCTGGAAGTTAGGACTACACAGGGTTGATTGTAGATACCCAACCTTCCCATGTTCATATTTCATCAGATCGATTGTTTCACACATTGAAGAGAAGGCCATGGCATTGAGAAATACCAGTGGACAAAAGCTTTCTACCTTTTTGGCAGAATATTATCAGCATATGTATCATTTTCCCAAGCCAGTAAGACTCATTGGCTCATAATTTTTATGCCACCAATAGCTATGTGACCACAAGAGATATTGTTAAAGGTTGGGTGAAAGAGACATCAAAGTTTTGACAAACAACCACCCATTTATACAAGAAAAATCCTCTCAGGAATGCCTAACAGCTCTTCGTCATCTTTGCTTGCAGGATCCTTAGTTAGTAGAGCATGGAGACCTTTCCTGAAGGGTGGGTTTTGGATGGATTTCATGTTGAGCACCCAACTTGTGATATCATTTACGATGATTACGTGTGGGAGCCCATAGTTGAATAATAATTTGCGATGAAGGATGATTCTTATCCTTCTGTACCTCTCCCTCATTATCTTGACATCTTCCACGATCCTATCATCCCTATTAAATCTTGTGAGGAATTAGTTTATGATCATTCTTAAAAGACATGGAATGTCAGTTTTTCATCTGAAGGCAGAGAGGACAAATATTTTACTCTTAATTTCCGAAATCACTTATCTCATCTTTCTAAGAATATGGAGGTTGAAATTTCTTGTTTTCAATCATCCCCTCTTTACAATTCCTCAGATCATAAGGATGCCTATGTTTGCGATCTTGAACTTTCTGATCATGGCTTCCAAAAGTGTGGAATCCAAACATAGGTCCTTCTCTGATTTCATGCATGATATTTACAACTCAGTAAATCACACAACTGATAGTACATTATCCCTCCACTCTAGTCTCAACTGGGTCTTTCTTTGAAATGACATGCATGATTTTCTCATGAGGGAATCTTTAGTTAACTGGAGTATCACTAGTGCACCAACTCACTGTTAGTCCTCTATTAGTTCCACAAATAGTGTGGAACTAATTTAACTTAACTTAACTCAGTAATCTGAGTGATCTAATTTCCAACTCAATTTAAACTCATACTAGACCCCTAAAACTTAGCGAGAACATATACATGACTACAGAATTACTTCCAACTCAAAATTCCTAAGTTAATTAAGTTAATTAAACTTAATTAACTATTTACAAGTTTTTATGAGAATAGAATTCAATTTTGATTCTTAGTTTAATTCAAGGACAAATTAAACTGGAATTTCTTGTTGCTAATTCTCAACACTGCCTCTCAACAAGAAAGGGATTATCATCTACCCCAATCTTGTCTCTATGAAATTCAAATTTACATATTGACAATGCCTTTGTCAAAATGTCAGCATCTTGCTCCTCCATGGGAATGTACTCTAACAACATAATCTGCCTCAATACACAATCTCTGAGATGATGATATTGGATATCAATATGCTTGGACCAATCCATCTGCTGACCAAACAAATCAACCAATATCTTCCTCATCCAGATGGCCTAACATGCTGCCTGAATCGCAACCATGTACTCTGCCTCTACCGAATTGGGTGCAATCGATCTTTGTTTCCAGTTGTACCAAGAAACTGTCAGTGAATCAATACTGAAGATCCCTCCTGATGTGCTCTTCTAGTCAGATGAAGTCCCTGCCCAATCTGCATTGGTGAAGCCTTGAAGCTTCACTTGCACTGTCTGTCTGTACCATAATCCACACTGAGAAGTGCCCCTGAGGTATCTCACTACATGATTTTCCGCCTTCCAATAAAGCTTGGTAGGGCTAACCATCACTTGACTGTCTTACTAACTCCATAGAGATTGCCTTCTCCTTTCTACTTGCATTATTTCCATTCCAAAGAAAAGAGAGCAAAACAACCTCATCTTCTAGTTAGGTTTTCTCCCATAAGAGTTTCTTATAGAAAATATGTGTATTCATTATGGATAGTGTTTTATTATATTTGTTATTCCATATTTTTTTGCATTTTATCAATTTCATGCATAAGCACAAAATTAATAATTAACAAATATAATACTGTTGTGGCCACCAACAACCCCCCTCCTTATTTAGTATTAGCAATAACACTAAGTAAGTGGGGACCCTTAGTAAAAATTCAAAAATTCAATTAAAACTCCTGTATTTTACTCCTTAAGAAAACATCGCATCGCGCAAAGACTGATAGGGCATTCCCTTATGAGTAAAAATGATAAACTGCGAGAATGCGACGCGAATTCCATCGCATCGCATGCATTAAGAAACACTCATATTCGAAAACCTTAAAAAATCGCCGATAGCCGATATGCGATATCACATATTGCAATATCACATTAAAAACACATAACCATTTAACGATTATAACAATCTTGCGATAGCACGATACTGCGATCTGCGATCGCGCGATACAACGATCTACGATTCTGCGATAAGCACGATCGAGCGACCCTGCGATAACACATCTTAATGAAAAATGCGATACTGTGATGATGCGATGCTGCGATGCGAATCACAGAAACTTTCCATTGCAGATTTTCCTCGGCTCAACATTCAAGAAAAGCTGTCCATAAACCAAAAATTGGATATGCGCTTTAATGAAAATTAATGAATGATATGCCAAGTGTTAATGAAAGACAGTTTTGTGTTTTTCGAAGAGTTAGTTCACGTCAGGTGGCATGTTTTTGTACATCCGTAGAGCTTAGAGCTTTCTTGTCGATTTTTATTATCATTACTCTCTCCTCATGTGTCAACTGCAGGAATGAAAAAATAGAAACAACATGAAGCAATGTGCAGGAAGCAATAAAGGAAAAGGGTAAAGCTCCAAATGCTCAGAAACAGGGAAGAGACGCCCTCATGAGCGGATATCGCATGCAACAGAGCCGCAAATTCACAGAGCATTGCTGAGCTATTCATTACAGATCTTTCATTCACATCCATGGTTGAGTGAGTAGTTGAACAATGTTGATATCAACAGGCAGTTTAATGCTCAAGGTCAGAAGCTCATGAAAGAAGTGTGTTTACAAAATTTTGAAGCTTATACCCAGTGAAGGAAAAGGCACTAAAGGCGAAAAACGCATCAGAAAGGCCCGGATCAAAGAACGGACGCAGTTTCCGATAGCGCTAATCGCGCATCGTTGAGAAAATTGCTCGAAAAGCAAAGTCTCTAACTGCTAAGTCACTCGTAAGCCCGGAAAACGCCAGAAAGCAAAGGCGGAAGCAATTCGAGGATTAACCAAGTGGAACTTGGATTATTACTGGGCATACACAGTAAATCCACATAGCCAGAGGATGATTCTCAAGTATATCTTCTATTTTGCTGAAAAGATGGTGCCAGCTCTTACCATTTCTGTTTGCTTAGCTCAACCAAAAGCGGAAGACAGTCAGCTGACTCTACCCAGGCAAATATTGAATGCTCGCAACATTAAGGAGAAAATGCAGAAATAGTTAGATATTAGACTTAATTTTTAGAAATAGTTTTGCTTAGAAAAATGGCGGTCATTTAAATCGTATCCTGAATCTGTGTAATTAAGTTATTTAGTTAGTAGTATTTAAACCCTTCTCATGCATTTAGAGAAGGGTCCAGAAATTTATCAAAAACTTGTCCTCAAAACATGCACTTTTGCACCCTCAGAGGAGGTTTTGGTGAATGAATGGATCAAGATTTGTTGATGTTTGCATTTGATATCTGCTACTGATGTTGCACTTTTGTACTCTTAGTAGATGTTAGAGCAAGGAGAGATAAATCATTGTTGCTTGAAGCTTATGAGTAGGACCAGTCATAAATGGTACTTTTATCTCTTGACCATTTCTGCTTATATGTTAAAGTGATATACAGTTTTTAGTTGTTTATATATTATTGCATGAATGCTTGAGTTATCATTTGGCACTTTTGTACGGTGGTAGCTATTTATTTATGTTTAATGTATGAATAGATTATTATGCGATATGTTGTTCACAACTGTTTCGCCTAAATTTTTATGCGAAGTGGTTCATCTCAATTGATTTCCTTTCTTATAATCACTGAATGATCTTTATTACCAGTTGTTATTTGAAATCTCTTTAGATCACATAATAGAAGAATTACATCCCAGGTTAGCATAGATTTAGATGTGTTGTTTATTAGATTACAATAGCATAGAATTAGATTAAAATTAGAATTAGAATAGCTTAGATAGGGATTGTTAGATCAGCAACATCCAATTCTACACACACACACCCATAGATTGGGAAACTGATCCCATTATCCCCAGTCGGACCCGCTATACCAAACGGATAAGGAGCTGCTAACCAAGGTCTGGACCGGGCGGGTATCCCCCTTGTTGTCGACCCAATTTTCGGGGCTTCAACATATTTGGCGCTAGAAGGAGGGCACGAACTATGAATGGCAAGTAAATCCAAATCTGAATACCATTCTGAGAGTAAATCGCCCTCATTATCTCCCCTGACTTCCCCATTACATTTAAATCCAGAGTCAGAATTCACTCGAGTAACAATCACTGCTCCACACCCTGATATTTCAGAACAATCTACCGTTGAACTTCCTGAAGTCGAATCCCTGATTCACAAACTTCAGCGATTTTCCATTTCTCCTCAGAAGTCTGATAAATCTCAAGGCAACGTGACTTCGCAGTACAACCCTGCTCATCCCCTGACCAGGCTAAAGAGTGAAAAGTTTGGCATCCAGCCAACCGAATTACCTCTTCCCACCAGGAAAAGAGCAAGGAAATCACCGCAAGAGTCTGACAGTGAGGCTCTTTCGTCAGCATCGTCCATCTCAACTACTTCACCGCGAAGTCAACCATCCACACCTCCACTCCAGATCATCATCCATCCTTCCACTGGAACCCCCACAACCCCTCTTCAATCATCTACAATCGTAGTATCCTCATCCTCCCAGCCACAAGGATCATCTTCTGCACTTTCCTCTGTTAGCAGTTCAACAATGGCCCAGTCTCCATGGAATAACACTGGGGCAGTCTTAACGCCTGCACCCTTGAGTCAAATACTGGCCCATCCTGAGAAATGGCTACCTAAATTCAATCCCGAGGCAGGCATGCTAGCAGAAGAGCACATAAACAACTTCATGCTTTCCATCAATCTCAATGGAGTTACTAATGAAGATGTTGTTGTTCGGCTTTTTCCCTATACACTGCAAGGAACAGCCGGGTCATGGTACTTTTCATTACCCTCCGGATCCATCACAAGCTAGGACATCTTCCAGGACCAATTCCTAACCAAGTTTGGTGATGACAGATCAATGGCAATGCTAATCAATGACCTGTCCAATCTTAAAGCCGAAGCTAGAGAGCCTATCAAGGATTTCAATTTACGGTTCAACAAAATTTTCAACAAAATTCCTACTGCTTCCCAGCCCAGCAAAGAAGTACGATGTGAATGGTATATTACCGCTCTGCCATCGAATATATCAATCTTCATGGACAGGGAAAATAAAATAACCTTAGCTGATAACATGAAAGAGGCGATAGCAGTAGAGAAACGAATAATAGCCCTGGAAAAGAGATCCGCGATAGAGGAACGTAAGTCCAAAAAAGTCACCTTCAAGGAAGACTCCAAGAAGAAGCAAGCAAAAGATCCTTTTGATTTGGAAGGATTGCAGAAAGTTCTAAAGACCATGTCCAATGAGATGGTCGACATAAAAAAGCAAGTAGCAGAAACTTCTTCGAAAAAGCCCTACAAAGCTTTTAAAAGAGGTCCTTCAACGGATGCAAAGCCACCCAATGCCATTTCAAATGCTGAATCCGAGGAAGAGGAAGAGGAAATTGTCACTAAAGGGCAGACTGATGACGAAGAAGTTGTGGAATTACAAGGAACGTGGGATTTCATCCTCCCACAAGAAGAAGATCAAGAAGTATTTCCGGTTAGCACACGAAGCAAAAATCAGCTTGATCCTCCCCAAACTGCCCCTAAGCTGAAGAGCGCAAGATCTGCAACAAAGGATAAAGTCGCAACAAAGAAAACGCCATCTAAAGCGACTCAAACTAGCCCAGTCCAAGAAGATGAAACGACTCCATCTAAAACACTGATAGTGTCGAATGAAATGGAGTACAATATTATTGATGACATGAAGAAGACTAGGGCTAATATCACCCTTTACGAACTGAGCAAGTTAAAACATCAACAGAAGATAATGATGAAAGAATTACATGCCGTGCCAGTTGCACCTTTGCCTGCCACTGTACTTTCTCAAGCTTCCCACAACATGGGAAGACCTCCAACTAACGTGATCAATAAGATTGATCCAAATGACATCGCCTTAATTGGAGGAAGATCAAGATCTCACACTCCCCCGTTTCTCCTTACTTATGAAATCTTCAATAAAAATGTGCACAATTGTTTGGTAGATTTCGGTGCTTCATCAAATATTTTACCCAAATCTATATGTGCCAAGTTAAATGTTCAACCACAGAAATCCGTAGTGTGCATAGTTCAGCTAGATCGATCTCAAGTCGAAGTGATTGGCGAACTAAATCAAGTAACCATAAGATTGTCATCCAACCCGAAGGTATGTCAGGTTATTGACATTCTAGTTGCTGATATCCCAGAATTCTATGGCTTAATTCTTAGCAGGGATTGGTCAGAAAAACTCCATGGATACTTCGCAACTGACTAGTCGCACATGTGGCTGCCCTACAACAGTAAACCGAATCAAATAAAAGTTGAATGAGAGCTACACCAGAAGTACATAGTAACGGAGTTAGAGGGAGAAAATGAACCAGTAGTGTATAATAGTAGCATTATTGGGAATTACTCGGTAGATTCTTTCCTCGGCAATTTCAATGCTCATGCGTCACCCTATTTAGAACACTCTGTTTTGTCCCAAGTCGAAAATTTTTCTCGAACTGATAGTTCGAAATGTATCAATTTTTTAGATAAACCTGTAAATAAATCTTTGTTTTGGAAATTATTTTTTGATGGCTCTAGATCTAACGAAGGAGCAGGAGCAGGATGCGTTCTGATTAGTCCAGAAGGAGATAAGATCATGCTCACATGCAGACTCGAATTCGATTGCACAAACAATACAGCAGAATACGAGGCTTTGGTTCAAGGCCTGTACAAAGCAATCGGGTTAGATGTCAAGTATCTTCAAGTTTTTGGAGACTCTGAGATTGTGGTTAAACAGGTACGTAACACTATACATTGCTTATCAGGTCACTTAAAACACTATCAATCTTTAGTACAAGATCTGACTGAGCATTTCATAGCGTTTAATATTTCTTCAATCCCCAGACTCCAAAACGCAAGTGCAGACCTTTTGGCTAATGTAGCTTCTAAGCTTATTCCCTCCGAAGATTTTAGTCCAGATAGATTCTCAATAGAATTAATCTTTAGACCGTCCATTCCTGACAACATCACAAATTGGAGAGTATTCAATGACGATCTTGATATCGTAAATTTCCTTACGTCTGAAGGAACCTACTCCAATCAAATAATTGACGAAGACCAGCACGATCGACAATTGCAACAAAATAGCACTAATAATGTTATACCTAGGTCGGTGGTCAAGTTAGAAGACTTGTACGATTTGAAATATCGGTTTAAGAGGTCTACCAATTCAAAACTCTACAGTTCAACCTTGAACTACGAATTAGTAAACCTAGGGACCGATGCTAAACCAAAAAACATTAATATAGGCCTTGGCCTAGCCCCTGAAGAGAAACTAGCGTATATTCGTCTTTTGAGACAATATAAAAATGTTTTTTCCTGGAATTATGATGAGCTGAAAACATACGACACTTCCATCATCCAGCATACTATTCCCATGATCGATAACGAAAAACCTGTCCAACAAAAGTTGAGAAAGATCCACCCCAATTTAGAAAATCAGATAAAAACTGAGCTTAATAAGTTACTAAAAGCCAAGATAATATTTTCCATCAGACATTCCAAATGGGTCTCCAATATGGTACCCGTTAGAAAGAAAAATGGAGATATTAGGATTTGCATTGACTTTCGGAACCTTAACAAAGTCTGTCAAAAAGACAATTTTCCTCTTCCACCTATGGAGCAGATACTGCAGGCAGTGGCGGGCTCAGAATTAATGTCTTTATTGGATGGATTTTCAGGATACAATCAAGTCTTGGTACATCCTGATGATCAGTTGAAAACCACATTCAGAACTAAATGGGGCACATACGCATATTGGAAGATGCCATTTGGTTTGATTAATGCTGGTACCACATTTCATAGAGCCATGGACATCGCATTCAAAGGTTTAGTCAATAAATCTATAGTAATTTATTTGGATGATATAACAGTGTACTCGAAGAAGCGAAGCGACCATCTCAAAGACCTGAAACAAATCTTTCAACGATGTTTAAGGTATGGAATTTCACTTAACCCAAAGAAATCTTTTTTCGCACTAAGTGAAGGGAAGCTTCTAGGATTCATAGTGTCAAAATCTGGTATTCACATTGATCGCGACAGAATCAAAGAAATTTCTGAAATATCCCTACCTCATAACAAAAAAGCCATGCAATCTTTCCTTGGTCAAATCAATTTTGTAAAGAGATTCGTTCCAGATTTTTCACGAATCGTGTCTCCTTTGTAAACCATGATTAAAAAGAATTCAAATTTTAAATGGGGTCAAGATGAACATGAAGCATTCAACCTGATCAAGCAAGCAGTTATTAATGCTCCATCTTTAGCGACTCCGAATTTTTCAGAACCTTTTATTTTATACACATTTGCCTCAGATAAGTCATATGCTGCGATTCTAACTCAAGCAAATCAAGAAAAAGCAGAAGCTCCAATTGCATTTTTTAGCTCAAATTTACAGGGTGCTGAACTAAATTATTCAGACGTGGAGAAACAGGGTTATGCTGTTTTCAAAGCGGTCAAATACTTCAGACCTTTCTTACTTAAAACCCATACTAAGATCATAGTACTGTTTCCAGCGGTAAGGAATATTCTAGTACATAAGGAGGTGGGTGAGAAAAGGGCCAATTGGGTTACTGCCTTACAGGAATATGACATTGAGATCAAACCAGCAAACATTGTAAGAGGTCAAGGCTTCTGCAAAATGCTGGCCGGAGCATCGCAAATTTCTGAAATTCCATCTGAAGAGGTACAAATGTGTGAGGTAAGCCTAAACGATGTAGAATCACTATATGCTGATATCATTTATTATCTTAAGAACGGGTATGCTCCTTCACACCTTGATCATACTAAGAAAATAGCCCTAAGGTTGAAAGCTAAACAATATCAGCTCATAAATGATATTCTTTTTAGAAAAAATTATGATTTTTTTCTTCTTAGGTGTCTTGAGAAAGCTGAAGCTGAAAAAGTTTTGCAGGAACTCCACGATGGGCCAGCAGGTGGACACTATGCTGGAGATGCTACTGCACATAAAATCTTACGCGCAGGATATTACTGGCCCACGATGTTCAAAGACTTGCACAGTTACGTGAGAAGATGTCAAGTCTGCCAAACCACTGCTGGAAGACAAAAGAAGTCGTCCCTGCCACTACAGTCGGTAAACATCGAGCAACCTTTCAGTCAGTGGGGCTTGGACATAATAGGAGAGATCGTTCCTCACTCTTCTAAGCAGCATAGATACATCCTCACGGCAACAGATTATTTTACTAAATGGGTAGAAGCAGTTCCGCTCAAGACGGCTAATTCTGAAAATATCATTGAGTTCATAGATCAATTTATAATCACCAAATTTGGATTGCCATCCGCTTTAATGTTTGATAATGCATCATACTTTTCTGGAAATGCAATGACTGAATTTGCACTTAAAAGAGGATTAAAACTTAAATATTCGGCCAATTACTACCCGCAAGGTAATGGGTTAGCTGAATCAACAAATAAAAACCTAATCAGGATTATTAAAAGAACAGTTGACCAAAATCAAAAGAATTGGCACAAGGCTTTGATATATGCTTTATGGGCAGATAGGATAACGCAAAAAGCTTCTATCGGCACTTCTCCCTTTAATTTAGTTTATGGGAAAGAAGTGGTTCTTCCGACTCACTTAGCCATTCCCTCTTTGTCTTTAGTACAATACATTGATGAAGTACCCACTTCCTCCTTACAGCTAAGACAAATGGAAATAATTAAATTAGAAGAACAACGAGAACAAGCTAAGAAAACGCATGCTCATCATCAAGCACTAGTAAAATCCTCTTTTGATTCAAACATAATTACCAGAAAATATTTTCAGATGGGAGATTTAGTTTTAAAGTGGGCCAAGGCTCATGAAGAAAAGGGAAAACATACAAAATTTCAAAGGATGTGGCTTGGTCCTTTTCAGATTGTTGAAATCATAGGTCCATCAACTTTTTTGTTACAGGATTTAGCAGGTAAGAGGGATCCTTTGCCTGTTAATGGACAAATTCTCAAGAAATATTTTCCATAGAAGATTATTCTTTTATTTTTGTAGAATAGTTTTTCTTTTCATAATAAAACCCGTTGTGAATGGTTACATTAGGCATTTACGAAAAAGACACCAATTCTCTTTCAAATTTTGAACTTTTCGCTTGTATAAATAGTAAATCTTTTGGAAAACTGATCTTTATTATTGACAGATACAATTAAAAACTTTAGCCTAGATATGATACTAGTTTCAACTTCAAAGAATTTGATGAAAGCAACCTTTAGTGAAGAAATTGTTTTATCTCAGTACAATGAAAGGTATCAATAACAAAATGAAGATTCTCTGTAGAACAGTTGTTTCCAAAAACTCTATTATTGTCATCCAGAGCTATCTTAAGGAAACAATGACTTCCTCCCTGCTAAGAAAATCGCAGCCTTCAGAGGAATAATCCAAGGATACACTTTATCTTGAAGAATGAGAGGTCTCATCACGAGCCCGCTTATCATTATCACAGATATTATAACTTGCTGACTTTGCCAATACTGTCCACCACAACAGGGAAATGACTCAAGATTGTTGCAATCAAAAGACAAGGGGTCTCATCACGAGCCAGCTTGTTCAGCAAAGTTATAAATCAAGTGAGTGACTGTGTCATAATTTGGCTACCAAACCAAGACATTGTTCTTTAAGAATAAAAAAGAAAATCAAAGCAATAAGTGTGGATATGGATTTTTCTTTGGAAGTTGTAGGTCACCTTAAGTAGGATACAGGATCATTGTTGGTAACAGGTAACCCTGTCGAGCCTATAAACGCCTGCTGGTAGCAGAGGCTCTACCTACGACAAATGAGCATATTTAAAACTGGTTTACAGAGGAGACTTTATTTTATCTTTACAAGACCAAGTAATGGCTGATGTAAATACAAGGACTAGCCTGAGGAAGCAAATAATTAGAGTAGAAAGAGGTTGAAACAAAATATCATTGACAGTTTAGAGCATAATGTACTCTATCTTTCCATAACAAAGTTTAATTTTCTGAAAAATTTTCTGTTTTTGAAGTTTGAAAAATTCAATAGGAAAACAGAGATAACTGGTTCTTCCAAGTGAATCGCCAATTGTTGTGGCCACCAACAACCCCCCTCCTTATTTAGTATTAGCAATAACACTAAGTAAGTGGGGACCCTTAGTAAAAATTCAAAAATTCAATTAAAACTCATGTATTTTACTCCTTAAGAAAACATCGCATCGCGGAAAGACTGATAGGGCATTCCCTTAAAAATGATAAACTGCGAGAATGCGACGCGAATTCCATCGCATCGCATGCATTAAGAAACGCTCATATTCGAAAACCTTAAAAAATCGCCAATAGCCGATATGTGATATCGCATATCGCAATATCGCATAAAAAACACATAACCATTTAACGATTATAACAATCTTGCGATAGCGCGATACTGCGATCTGCGATCTTGCGATCGCGCGATACAACGATCTGCGATTCTGCGATAAGCGCGATCGAGCGACCCTACGATAACACATCTTAATGAAAAATGCGATACTGCGATGATGCGATGCTGCGATGCGAATCGCAAAAACTTTCCATCGCAGATTTTCCCCAGCTCAACATTCAAGAAAAGTTGTCCATAAACTAAAAATTGGATATGCGCTTTAATGAAAATTAATGAATGATACGCCAAGTGTTAATGAAAGACAGTTTTGTGTTTTTCGAAGAGTTAGTTCACGTCAGGTGGCATGTTTTTGTACATCCATAGAGCTTAGAGCTTTCTTGTCGATTTTTATTATCATTACTCTCTCCTCATGTGTGAACTACAGGAATGAAAAACAGAAACAACATGAAGCAATGTGCAGGAAGCAATAAAGGAAAAGGGTAAAGCTCCAAATGCTCAAAAACAGGGAAGAGACGCCCTCATGAGCGGATATCGCATGCAACAGAGCTGCAAATTCATAGAGCACTGCTGAGCTATTCATTACAGATCTTTCATTCACAGCCATGGTTGAGTGAGTAGTTGAACAATGCTGATATCAACAGGTAGTTTAATGCTCAAGGTCAGAAGCTCACGAAAGCAGTGTGTTTACAAAATTTTGAAGCTTATACCCGGTGAAGGAAAAGGCGCTAAAGGCGAAAAACGCATCAGAAAGGCCCGGATCAAATAACGGAGGCAGTTTCCGATAGCGTTAATCGCGCATTGTTGAGAAAATTTCTCAAAAAGCAAAGTCTCTAACTGCTCAGTCACTCGTAAGCCCGGAAAACGCAAGAAAGCAAAGGCAGAAGCAATTCGAGGATTAACCAAGTGGAACTTGGATTATTACTGGGCATACACAGTAAATCCACATAGCCAGAGGATGATTCTCAAGTATATCTTCTATTTTGCTGAAAAGATGGTGCTAACTCTTACCATTTCTGTTTGCTTAGCTCAACCAAAAGCGGAAGACATTCAGCCGACTCTACCTAGGCAAATATTGAATGCTCGCAACATTAAGGAGCAAATGCAGAAATAGTTAGATATTAGATTTAATTTTTAGAAATAGTTTTGCTTAGAAAAAGGGCGGTCATTTAAACCGTATCCTGAATCTGTGTAATTAAGTTATTTAGTTAGTAGTATTTAAACCCTTCTCATGCATTTAGAGAAGGGTCCATAAATTTATCAAAAACTTGTCCTCAAAACATGCACTTTTGCACCCTCAGAGGAGGTTTTGGTGAATGAATGGATCAAGGTTTGTTGATGTTTGCATTTGATATCTGCTACTGATGTTGCACTTTTGTACTCATAGTAGATGTTAGAGCAAGGAGAGATAAATCATTGTTTCTTGAAGCTTATGAGTAGGACCAGTCATAAATGGTACTTTTATCTCTTGACCATTTTTGCTTATATGTTAAAGTGATATACAGTTTTTAGTTGTTTATATATTATTGCATGAATGCTTGAGTTATCATTTGGCACTTTTGTACGGTGGTAGCTATTTATTTATGTTTAATGTATGAATAGCTTATTATGCGATATGTTGTTCACAACTGTTTCGCCTAACTTTTTATGCGAAGTGGTTCATCTTAATTGATTTCCTTTCTTATAATCATTGAATGATCTTTATTACCAGTTGTTATTTGAAATCTCTTTAGATCGCATAATAGAAGAATTACATCCCGAGTTAGCATAGATTTAGATGTGATGTTTATTAGATTACAATAGCACAGAATTAGATTAAAATTAGAATTAGAATAGCTTAGATAGGGATTGTTAGATCAGCAACATCCAATTCTACACACACACACCCATAGATTGGGAAACTGGTCCCATTATCCCCAGTCGGACCCGCTATACCAAACAGATAAGGAGCTGCCAACCAAGGTAAGGACTGGGCGGGTATCCCCCTTGTTGTCGACCCGATTTTCGGGGCTTCAACAAATACCTAAAGGAATTTAACCTTCATAATTGTATTGATTTTGGTTTTTTTATCATATTTGTCGTGATGAACTATGCAATGAAATATCCACAAAAATGTATATATCAAATAGATCAATTTCATAGTTGCATTAATAATTGTCCTCTTGGGGTAGCTCAATTGGCAATTGTCGTGGAAATGAAATCTCACTGAACCAGAAGTCTTGGGATCAAATCTTGTGTTATCCCCCCGATTGTGGTGAGAAGTTGGACATGATGAAGATGTAGTCCTACCAAGCTTACAAAAAAAAATAGTTGTATTGATAATTCAAATAAATTGATTAATCACAGCAGGTATAATCTATTTCTAGAAAAATAGAAAAAGGAAAAGGAAGTCCAAGTCTTTTCAATAAGTCAATAAGTTCAATTCATTCTATTTTTTAGCTCATAGGTAGGTTCAATTATTATGTCGCAGTTTCATTTATCTTTTCCTTAGATCAATCAATTCAATTTTTTCCTTCTTCATTAATCTTTTAGGATTGTTTATTTGTCTTTAATTCTTATTATGTTGATATTTTTTTGAGGTGATTTTTTGGGCCATTAGGGTTTGTTTTGGATGATTATTTTTCAAAGTCATTTAATCATATATGTGTTTTATATCGACTCAAATAAAGTGTCCTGCTAACTCAGGGCACTATTTGGTCTCAGAAATCTTTGAGTTGAATTATGATATGTTTTCATTGAAGTATTTGATATGAAGGTAGCTTGGTTTTCATTTGAAGGCCCTTTATATTCAATCCTTCTATTGTGTTGATCATAATTTAAATTGTAATTTAGAAGAGTGAATTATTAGTCTAATAATTTGTACTTTGGAGTCTTGTCATATTTGTTACCTTATTTTTACTCTACTTATATTTTGTTTTCTTTGTGTTAGTTGAAATAAATTTTCATTACTTTCATTCTAATATATTCCCCCTTGGTTGACTCCAACACATTTGCTTAAGTGGTTGATTTAGATATTGAGTACCCTGGAGTCTTTAAGCCTTATTGGTGGTCCATGGCCCACCTTACCTTAACATGGATTTTCATTGGTGGTTTACCTTGCATTCAGCCTAAATTTTCATTATAGGGTTATAATTAAATGATTAATTTTAGTGTTTGACTTCTAACACTTTCATTCATATTGATAGTATTATAATCTCACGTTAGGGACCATTTTTATTATTGGTCATTTACCTTGTATCTCGTAGGGATCGACATTAATGGATCATCACTAAATGGTTTCCTAAAGGATTTTAGGTATGTGAGGCTTCCTTTTAGCAGATATTTGAATCTTATACACATAGAATGTTATCTTATCCCCACACATTTGAATAATTTGTTCCTATAATTCCCACATGCAATTGGAATTGTGTCAACCACCAAATTTCATTATGAACCATCCTATTTGTTTTTTATAATTCAATGAAAAATGCATATGGTCTTAATTAATTTTCATATTGCACAACTAACGATCCACATTGTAGCTGTCAAATTGGTTCCCTACCATAGAAATCAAAATACCGATTGATTAAAAATCCAAACTATTTTTACAATTGCCACCTAAAATTTTTAAGATATGACTTTCCATGTGTTAAAGGTTTGACAATTTAACTATATTAATTATAGGTTTAAGCACTGAAGTTGAAGGAACATATAGTGTGTATAAAAGATAAAATATTTAAAAGATCCAATTAAAAGATATAAATACACATAAAGGAAAAGAAGAAAAAGGGAAAAAAAATATTAAGGACCAATGTGTGTGTGGAGGCAAGGGTGGGGGAAGAGAAATATTTAAAAAGTATAAGAAATTAAAAAAATGACTAAAGGGCATAATTAAATGAGGACTTTTAAGATAATTCAATTATACATATATGGAAATTTTAAAATGTATAATAAAGAAATAAAAGTAAAGACGTCATTAATTAAAGCATGTTTAAATATTTTAAGTATATTCAAAGTTTTAATTAACCAAGAAGCCTTATATATATCATTACATGCTTCTTTTATATACCCTTACATTCAAAAGGTAAGTTAGGAAAGAAAGGGATAGTTTGAAATGAAGAAGGAATATTCTCTTATGAAGTTTACTCAATTGGATGTTGCAAATTATTTACATTAAAAGGAAGTATTCAAGGAAAAGAGATTAACATCACTATCTATAAGAACCATGAGGAAAATTATTTTAAAATCACTTTGGTAAATTAATTATTAATTCTAGACAAAAATATAATTAAACATAAAAATGCTTCTTATTTCAAGAGACAATATGAATTTAAAGACTTGTAAGTAACAAGTGATGATTATGAATATATATATCTTAGTTCAATGTTACAACTAGTTATTAAAAAAAAAAAATTGACATAACTCTTGGTTGATCCTGGTTTGAAAAAATGGGTATTTTCATTTGAAACATGTAGAAAATGTTTTTGGTGTTTCCCAATAAGAAGAAGATGATGGCATTCCATGAAATTGCAATGGGGTAAAATTCGATAATACCATCATTAAAATATTTTAAATATATTTCGAAGGTGGTCATTTAATAAAAATCAAAAACCAATATTAAGGATGAAAAAAGAGTTTGTAGAAGTTATCACAAATAAAAATGAAGAAATTTATTGTTCAAAGGACCATAATAAAAAATTGCTTACACAAATCAAGAAGACAAAGGTTACAAAACAATAAAATGAAAAATTATAACAAGAAAAGGAAGTTCTTGAGAAGAAACTCAAGAAAGTCCTATCAAAACAAGATGAAGAAAAATCTCACCTGAAGAGCCATAATCAAATTTGCTAGAACAAATTAGAAAATTAAAAATTGAGAAAATTGAGTATCAGAGCATTAAAAATAAAGTCTATGTAACAACCATGTGTTAAATTTTCATGTAATAAAGGATATTAAAGGCAAAAGTAAAACTAAGGTCATGGGACACACATTCCAAGTTGAATGTTGGGCAAAACATTATAGTGGGCATCACTTGCAGTTTAATAATGACTATGGAAATTAGAAAAGGAAAAGAGGAACTAAATGGCATTTAATTATGAGAAATAAAGGAAAATAGGAGAAAAGGAAGGTGAAGAGACACAAATTTGCATGTATAGGAAATTAGAGGAAAATGAAGAAAATAGAGGCATAAACGATAAAAAGGCATTAGAGAAATAGTTCACAACTTTTTGACAGTTTTGGGTGGAGCTCTAGTTCATTCTCTCACACTCTTGCACACTTAGAGAATTCTTGGAGCACTCTAGTATTCACTTGGATTGAAAAAAAGAAGCAAAGGGAAAGTAAATGAAAGTAAGGGAGCACAAGGAAAAGGGTGGATTAACAACTTCAGTAGGAATATCTTGCATGTAACAGGTTGCATGTGTAATTTCCTTGCTGGAGTGTGAATGCATGGTACATGCATTTATTAACTTGGTGCATTTGTTGTCATTGGCATGGGTTTTACCTGGTTTGACAATGGTTTCAGCCTTTCCTCTCCATTTTGTGGATATACATGGTTGATGGAGTTAATTCTTGGTTGAGATTTGGGTTGCCATAAGCTTTTGGAACTAGGTGAGGTGGTCTTGAAAAAATCCCAAGGGTTGGGGGTGGAGATGGTTTTCTTTGGGAAGCCCTAGATAGGTGGGTGGATACAGGAAAATTCCTCAACGTATGGTGAAGGAATTCTGAACCATCTAAGCTTGTTCTAGTTTTGTGATCTCGGGACCAGTTTAGGTGATATCACGATGGCTTAAGGGTGGAGGTGGTTTAACATCCAGATTCACCATTTGATTATGTCTTGGTTTATCCCATGAGATCACACATTCATGCTTGGAATATTCCACGAGGGTGATTGGCTAAAAGAGAGATTTGGTTCAGCCCAATCTATGGTCGAGTGGTACGTGGAAGTCCCTAAATTGGTTGGCTTTTGTATATGCTAACATGAGCTATTTTCCTAATGTGATTCATGAGCACATGTACTTGTAATTATGATGATTTTATGGTAGATTTGTCATGCTTTTTATTCTAGTTATATGTTTCCATATGCATGGTTCTATGATGTGCTCTAACTATGTCTCTTGTTCATGATTCTATAATTTATTGAATGGTTGATGAATACATGGGCTAACAAGTGTTGTTGCATCTAGTTTGAGAGGGCATTGATCCTTTTGGTGATTCTCATATGAAGTTCAAAAGTTTATAATCAGATATGCATTCATGACTTGTAGCTTATATGTCTATCATATGTTTGACGAAATGAGTATCACGTATTAGGCATGTATAGGTCAAAATCTTGTTCAAGTTTTGAATGGTTAGCCTTGTCATCATCATTGTCATGATTATGGAAAGTTACAGGCAGTTCTAAGTAGTCGTCTAGAGGCTAGACTGAAAAAGTGGCATAGATCTTGTGACTGCATGCACTAAACTGAGGGAATTGGGTCATAATCGCATGGAGACATGATTATGGGTGCAGTTATAGCCTCCCAACCGCATGCATGCAATGTTATGGGTGTGGTTGAGGAGTAAACCTCGTGAAAAAAGAGTTCCATCTCAGGGATTGATCACCTGGGATGGTTGTTAGGATCTTGAGTGATCTATAGTCCTTGAGCGATGTTAGTAAGTTTTACATTTTTATGCCACACTTCCTTAATTAGAACTTGGAGGTTAGGTCGTGCCATAGAATCACTCAACTCATGTTTACCCTAGAGAGCATGTGGAAGCGGGTAAATGTGGTAGGAGGGGTTACATGGTGGTATCAAAGCTTCTAGGTTCAAGCAATTAGATTGGATGGGCTAAATTCATATGGTTATGCATGCATGTTAATTAAATATGTGCTTAATATGCACGCATTGGGATGGTTATGGTTATCATGCAGATACATTGAAGAGTATGAAGGTATAGATCATAAGTTGCAAGGTAAAGAATAATAGGTTGATTGAGGCATATGAAAGGCTTGCCAGAGCTCAAGAAAATAAAGTTGAGGTTAATGCAGTGATCCTTCAGAGTCTTTCATATTTGCAGAAGCAAGGACTAATAGGGATCAGTCATAGACAAGAGGGGAATATTAAAGGGGAAAATGGTAGCAGGTCTCAGAGGAGACACAAGTTGGATAGGGAGGATACAGTGAAGAGTGATAGATTCTTGGATACACCTAACAAGAGGACTACTATGCATGGGTTTTATTCTAGTTCTTGTTCTAGGAGACATCATCGTCACCATTGCCAACACCATAGGAGGAATGAGTACTTTATAGAGGAATTCAAGAAAGTCAAGCCTCCTACTTTTGATGGAGAGATGAAGAAGTCAAAAGATACAGAAGCATGGCTACTTGAGATGAAGTGTTCTTTAGATTGCATAGCTACTCAGAGAACATGAAAGACAATATAGATACCTTTAGTCTCATTGGGAAATCATATATATGGTGGGAATATGTGGAGAATGTCAAAATCATAAGAGAATAGGAGTTGATTTGGGATGAGTTTGAGAGACTTTTCAAGGAGAAATACTTGTCTAAGAGATACTATGATGACATGGCTAATGAGTTATATGAGTTGAAGATGTGTTCCATGACAGATGATGAGTATACAAGAAAATTCTTGGAGTTGTTTAGGTATGTGCCTTACATTAAGGAAGAGAAATAAAACATTCAAAGGTTCATCAATAGCTTTCCAGTAGCATTTAGAGATTGGATTGACTTCGATGAGCCTCGGTCATTAGAGGAAGCCATCAGGAAACTGAATCATTGTTATGATAAGTCAAATCACAAGCCTGAGGAAAAGCACAGCTTGTAAATGGAATGAGAAGACTATAGGAAAATGGCTTCATAAGTGAGGAAGACCTCAAGATGCAGGTAAGAAAGAAAATGTGGCTCCTTACAAGAAGTTTAATGGAGTTGAGAAAGAATATGGGCCCTAGCCTGGAAAGCAGCATAATAAAGGTAATGGTAGGGGAACATTATAGTGTTGAACTTTTGGAAAATACCATCTAAAGAAGGATTTTCCATTGTATCAGGGTGGCAGACCTCATATATACAGTGATCATGAAGCGTAAACAGTTGGGGATGTTGGTTAAAAAATTCCTCGGATCTATGCAGCACTTGATAACAGGCAGGCAGATCATCAGGCATCCATTATTGAGATGGAAGGTAAGCTTTTTTATCGAGTTGTTTCCATTTTGATTGATCTTAGATCTAATTATAGTTATGTTAATCTTGACCTAGTGGATAAGTGTGGCTTGAGTAAATAAGTGCATGCAGAATATTGTTTGGTGTAGTTGGTTATAAGGACCTAGAGAAGAGTTCATCATTGGGTGAGAGCTTGTGCATTTGAGCTGAATGGCCTACATCAACACATCTAAATGTGCTTCCTTTGGGATCATATAGCATTCTTTTTGGCGTGGATTGGCTATTCACTCACAAGACCAAGGTAGATTGTTATGAGAAAGTTATTGAGTGCCTAGATGATGATGGAAAGGAGAATATTATAGGGAAAGAAGAAGCCTACGTTAGTGAGAATGGTTACAACTATACAAGCGAAGCACAGTAGCAGGAAGGGGTGTGTATTGTTTGCAGTCCATATTTCCAGTGAAAAAGGGAAGAATGTGGAGGATGATGAAATCCTAAAGAGGTACCTGGTTTTGCAGCAATTTCATGATATGTTTCCTACAGGGATTTCATATTTATCACCTCACAGGGAAGTAGATTTGTCTTTTGAGTTGGTATCAGGAGAAACACCAGCATACAAACACCTTACAGGATGAGCACTCCATAGTTGGTGGAATTGAAGTTTCAATTAAAGGAAATGCTTGATAAAGGATACATAAGGCCAAGTGTGTCACCTTGGGGTGCACCAATGTTGTTTGTAAAGAATAAGTATGGTACTCTCAGTTTGTGCATTGATTATAGGTAGTTGAACAAGGTGACCATCAAGAACAAGTATCCATTGCCTAGGATTGATGATTTGATTTATCAAGTGAAGGGAGAAACAATATTCTCAAATATTGATCTGAGATAAGGATATCATCAGGTTTGTCACACGGAATGAGTCGATTTTGCGGACAAGATCGACCTCCCTAGTATCAAACGATATCTAGTGACAAGCAAGCCAATCAAAAACTATCTTTCTCTAAATATGCAATTTATAAACAAAGGCAAACAAGTGTTTTAGGCCTACCTTGGGTCCAATGCAAGTTTGTGGAAGCCTCGCTCCTTTGATCCAAATGAGCTCCCTTGTAGCAAATCTGTAAACACAAATAAGCAAACAAATTAAATAGCACCTGAAAAGCCAATATCATAAAGCATACTTATCATGATGATCAAGGAATTCATGAAACAAATGACATAAGACAATTTGTTGAGAAAAATGAATCTGATTGTATTAATTCAAATCAAAGAAGAACTTTACAACCTGTGCCTTGATGTTGTACAAGCTCCTCCCAGGGTCCAACAAGAAGTCTCCTCTACTTTGACAAGTTTCACTCTCTTCCCACTGAAGCCAAAAGGTATGTGATCTCTCCTCTCAAGCTTAACTAGGAAGTCTCAATTCCACTAGCATTTACCCTCAAAAATGTTCAGCTTCTAACCTCCCTAGCAACCAGCCCAATGCCTTAATTTATAGTGCATTGGAGGGAAGTTACTAGGTCCTCCTTCAAAGGGATAAAGCCCTCCTTCAAAGGGATTAGCTCCTTCTCTTTTGGGATGCATGAACCACCTAAGAGCGAACAATCCACGTCAAAATTCCTTCTAGAATCATCTAGAATTAACCCAAAGTGAGTTTTTTAGAATAAACTTGCGCCTTTTTGACTTTCATAAGGATCCGCACCCACTCCTTTAAAGACAGAGAGGGCAGGTCCGTAGGTAATGTGAACAGGGGGTGCGGGACCGTAGGCAACAGTGAGAGAAAGTGCGGAACCAGAGATTTGTTGATTTTTAATGTCTTTCTCTCATTTTCAAAGCTTGACATGAAGAGCTGAGGTCTGAGACTTGCTTAGGAGGACAGTATAAGTGATGATAGACCCATACTGACTGCAAATAGTCATGGTGATGATATTTTTGTGTAACAGATTGCCCCCTAAAGTGCGAAGTCTGTAGTAGATGAGGATTTCATTTATCATCTAGGAAGAGTGAAGTACTTTATCATTTCGAGGATCATCTTGTGGAGAGCCTGGTTGGAACCTGTAAAAACATTCAATGCAAAATATATATATGAGATCATATCATCGCTGAGGTAGGCATTCCCATACTCAGATCAAAACTGACTAGAAAACTAACTACTGCTCTGATATAGGAATGATCTTGTAATACATCACAAGTATAGACACATGTAGACACAGTATGGATGCAGCCATATATTTATGAATAGTCCACAGTATAATGAATACAAAATTCCTCGTAGCCTGGATGGCGGAAACTAGATCCAGGGTCTTCATTTCCACTTCCTGAAACAGTACGATTCTATCCATGCGAATGAATGTGTTGAAGTCAAAAATGGTAGAAACCACTTGATTACCAGTCAATGATGTAAGCTGTTAACAAGTGTGAGAGAAACCACTAGTAATGTCAATGGCTCTCAAAGTACTCAATACAATCCATGAGATGTGAATAGATGTGTTGATGTCAAACATGCCACGAAATCCTTTGATCGAAGGTCAATGATGCAACCTATCGTCGAAGGCGAGAAACCTGCCATTGAGGCATGCAGATCCCAAGGTACTGACGATTTCTAGATCATCTTTCTAGATAATGAGCTGAAGTCGATAGAAAGCGATCCGTCGTAAGCAAGCCGACAACACGAAATCATAGATCAAGTTTGAATAAATTTAGTTGCAAGGACTGACTCGGGGATGGTCAAGATGGATGACAGATATTTTGTAGATGAATGGCTTATTTGCACTGACCTCTTGAACACATAACGACACAGCAGATGGTTTGGTGACAATTGACCCAAAGTTAATACCCAAAAACCGGCTG
Organism: Pinus tabuliformis; assembly: GCA_031772625.1. Taxonomy (NCBI): domain Eukaryota; kingdom Viridiplantae; phylum Streptophyta; class Pinopsida; order Pinales; family Pinaceae; genus Pinus; species Pinus tabuliformis. The sequence goes on from CM062818.1 coordinate 965,489,232, forward strand.
AAGACTTTCAATGTGGTTTGATCAACTGTTAGGCAAAGGATTTCCCAACCCAGGTGAAAAAGTGTCGTGTTCAAGAGTGGTTACAAAGTATGACAAACATGCTCATTTTTCTCTCTTTTCCCCCACCATTTCTGGCAAGTACCTCTTTATTTTTGACAAGCTTGAGGAGGATAACATTTGCTTGATTATAAGCTCATCCTTCGGATGAGTCCAACTTAGTTTAAATTCAAAGCCTAAGAAGGAGTGGTTCGTTCCTGTTTGCAATTGAACAGGTCCTTTACTGTTAAATTTTAACGAGTCCAGTATAGGAGAAACTCGGCGTTTTTCAATTTTAGAGAGTCTGAAAAAACTTAAGAAGACTCCATGGTTGACCTTTTTCGTAAATTTGTGTCTCCCAAGCCCGAAAAAGTATAAAATAATACATGAGAGAATCGCTTGATCATTACGACCAAGGAGTACTTTTCATAATTAGTGCCTCTAATCTGAAAAAGTAAAAAAGCGATCAATGACACGTCGTTTTATAACCAATATCGAATTTGAAACGACAAAAATCCGGCAATCGTTTCATGTTTTTACGGTCAAAAAAGGGTTGTAAGTGGACTGTCTTTTTAGTTTCGTTTTAATGAGTTTAACAAGAAAAACTCGGCGACCTTTTCATGTTTTAGGAGTCAGAAAAGAGCTTAAAGGTGACTCTAATGTTTTTTCGTCGAAAATGACCGATTTCGCCTGAACAATCCGTTATCCTGAACAAAAACTCAAACATTACTCATACCTGTTTAAAATGGATAAAAATGTTGCAAAAGTTACCTTTCTAAAGTGAAACATATACAAATTAACAACTCATTTATTCAAAGAACTTATAAAAAGGGCTTTCGTCAATTCATTTTTACCGTTTGAGTTTTGGGTGAGAAAATAGAGCTTTTGGTCAGAAACTTCCCGTGAATATTTCGGAAAATCCGTCCGTCGGAATCGAGTGCCGTCTCCTCCAGGTAATCCACATCATCCTACTCTTCAATTTTATCTGTTTCAAATTTGTTTTTAGGGTTTAATTTCATTTTTTAGACGAGTTTTAGGCTAGAAACCCGCGCGCGGGGCCCGCAGGCACAACACAGGTAGCCTGCGGACACCGACTTTTTCGCAATGGGGAAAAAGTCAGGGGTCCGCACCTGCCGTGAAGGCAAGGTGCAGACCCACACATTGTCTCTAACAGAGAGGGTGCGGTCCCCGCAACAAGGGTTTTTAACCCTAAATTTCTCAAAATTCACCCAAAATTTTCAATTTTTTGTATTCTAATTCGCCTTTTTGTTGGATGTAGAGTATACACCATGCTTGATTGGCGAGAACGAGAGCATGAGGACATAGATCTTGCCACGATAAATCAATAACCTTCGATTGATGCATTGAAGGCATGCGGCTTGTACAAATTCTGGGCCATACCTGGCATGAGGGCCCAGGTGGACTTTCTGCAGTGGCTGGTAGACAGGTGGAGCATACAGGACCAGTGCTCCTTCATTGGTGGTCACTAGCTCGAAATGGAGCCGGCAGACATATACTTTTTAACTGGTTTGCCTAAGAGAGGTGAACACTTGACTCTATTTGGGACTAGGCCAGGTGGCCAGTCTATCGATAGCCTCCGGCTAGAGTTCTGTAACAACCAGACTAGAGACAAAGGGATAGACATCAAAACCATATCCCTTCCTGAACTCATGGTAATCACGTTTATTGTTACCAGGCTTTGCGGGAGTGCAGCACTACATATAGCCACTGGATCCCAGATGCAGATGGCAGTTGACTGCTTTCGTGGCACCATCTTCAACTGGTGCGATGCTGTGTTGGCTAATGTAAAAGGCCAACTTACTAGAGCCAAGAACGGACAACTGAAGACCTTTGGATATGGTGCTTTAGTCGTGAGCTTTGGTCTGGAGAGGGTCTCAATGTTGGTCCCACAGCACCTCACTGTTGGAGCTGGACTTCCTCGAGAGCCCAAACTGATGCGATGGGTTGCAGTTATGGCCCGTCATCCTGATGAGGGGACGGAGGTCGTTCGATTCAAACCTGAGTATTTCCATTGGTTGGAAAACCAAGTTTTTTCTATTCAGGACTTTCCTTACGCTGGGGTAGATTTTCACGGTGACCCAGACATGGCTCTTCCACCAGGAGAGCAATGGGATGACTCAGGTAAAATCATTTTCAGCATTTTCCTAATTTAAATTTTTTTTTCTCTCGTCCAAAAATTGATAGTAAAAGTTTCAAATGCAGATGTGGGTCCATAGCGACCAGCCGCTCTCCGGCCTTACGAGAGGAAACAACCAGCTGCAGTGGCACCAGCCCCATAGGGCGAATCAGCAGAGACCTTGGCCGAATTGGAGAGCCATCTAGAGCATTTGATACAGGGAAAATTTTAAGAACCCCCCCCAAATTTATAAATATAATAATTGGGCGAATCTCCATGGTATATAGGAAAAATGGAAGGCGATTTTATCAATAATATAATATGTATATATAATTTTCTGGCGAATCTCTCACCAGGCATGGCGAATATTTTACTCAATTATAAAATCTTGTAAGAACTTGGCAAGTCTTTCACTAAATAATAAAACTTTGTAAAGTCCTAGTGAATTTTAGCATTGTGAACTCTTAGAGAATTTTTTGAAGAAGTATAAAACCATATATGATAAGAGCCACATGGTGGCAATATCACTATCTTTTTTCACATTTCCATGACATGGAACTTGTCTATAAAATTATAAAAAAACCAACCAGGAACAGGAACAACTCAAATGCTTTGTGAGAGCTAGTCTAGAAAAAAGCAACAAATAACATGTCGGCAGAATTGTTCATCGGTGAGCCGCTATTTCGTGGGAAATCTGTAAAGGAGTAGTTGGATATCATATTTCCAAATCCGGGAAAGCCTTTCCCATCCCTCACAAGATTTGTTAAAAATGTTGGGTGTCTAGAAGGTGTGGATTTGCTGAAACAAATGTTACAAGTGGATGGAAACAAAAGAATAACAGCTAATGAAGCTTTGCAACATCCATACGTTCAGTCCTACAGGACTATAAACAGCTGCCATAAAGATTAAAAATGGAAATCAGCTACAAATCTCTTGATGACAACACTATCAAGATAGAGGCCGATGCTCTCTTAAAGACAGAGCTGTTGGAAATGGAAGCAGGTGCTATGAAGCTGACACTAGTAAAAGATGGGACAGCACAGCTTCCCATAGTGCATCCCACTCTGGGACAATTAGTTTTTTGATGTTTTGCAGATTGGGTTACAGTCTTGCAACTTGTTTTGGATTTGTCACCAACCTGATGTTTTGCTTCTAATTTATTTTCATCTGGTGATAAACAAAGTGTCAATCTTTTCTCAGGATAAAATAGTATTCTTTACAGACATATTAACTTGGCTGAAAAGTCCAGGACAATATGAACAGGACAGCTTCCAGGTTTTTTTGAAGATTTCTCCTATCAATTTACTGTCGGAGGGTTTTCTGTGATTTCTTGCACTTCTGAAATTTAATCAAATTTCTACTTGAAATAAAAGTTCAGAAGAGACTATATCACTAATGCTAAACACACATAATTGAGAAGCCGATATGAAGCATTGTTTTTTTGGGTGTGTTACAACTTTGGTGACCATGCAGCTCAGTCATTGCATGTTCAGTTTGTAACTCCACCTTGAAAGAGTGAAATGTGTGGTGTAGGATAAGAAGTTCTCTGTTAAGGCACAATTGTTTTTCCCCAAAATTCTAGTATCTAGATTCTATCTTGTTCATGTCTGTGTCAGGTGATGTTTCTTTTCATGTGCATGTGTTTAGTCAGATATAAAATACTCAAGTTCTCACCAGCCTGGGCTACAGTGGCCATTCTGATGATCTATTTCATACTCATTGCATTTTTCTAATAAAATGACATTATATTCATTTAAATTATGTGATTGAAATAGGGATACAAGAGCTTATTTGTATTTGAAGGTCTATAAGGCAGAGTATAAGCTCACACCAATCCTTGTTATTCTCTGCAAGAGAAAATCAGTTTCTATTTCACTCCTCAATAACACTGACTAAATCTCAGTTTGAAAATCAGTTAAATTAAGAAGACTAAATCCCAGTTTGAAAATCAGTTAAATTTAGATGAAATTACTCATTCAAAATCATTTGGATGAGGAAATTGTCAAATAATTGTAAGTTGTCGTCTTAGAGAACATGAAGGGAGCACATTCATCATATTCTACCAACTGCAACATACCTACCTTCAATGCACTCTCTGTAAGGACCATAACGGGAGCAAATGTGGACCCATGTACAAATTTTTACTGCCTCAGGGTTTGTTTCGTCCTGTGACTACTAGGTTCGTTAGTCCTTCACATAACTCTCGAACAAAATGAATCCAAGAGTGGAATATAGACTCTTTACACGCAATTTATTTTCTAGAAAGTCTATACAGAGAAATGAAAGTTGCAAGTATAAGAATTATGCTTCAAAAATGAATTTTCTTGTGTAGTGAGCTATACCAAGGGTATGCTTTTGCAAAGTTTTATAACAGAAAAATTTGTCAAGAGGAATTTATTAAGGAAATCTCTTGTTAGAAATGAAATCCAGTTGAGTTGAGATAAAGTCCATAGTTACAAAGAAGTATTGTTGTGGAAAGCAATTCCACTATGACATTCCTGTACATTTTAATACAATATAAAAGGAAATTGATGTGATTTCCAAGCTACTTGAATCCATTGAACACAGAGAGAATCAGTTGAGAACTGATGAATGAACATGGAAATCGATGTAATTCCTAAGCTACTTGAATCCATTTTGAACACAGAGAGAATCAATTGAGAACTGATGAATGAACATGAGCTGAAGCAAAAGGACACTATCATTAAGCTAGTCGACCCTGAAATTGAAGAAAATGATCACGTCAAACAAATCTACTAGCAGTGTACTAATAACGGTAAAATCGACTTGCAAGAAGAAAGTAACTTAAATACCACATTTGTTGGAAAATGAAATCAATCAACATCTAATCTTCTTCTGGAAAAAAACTAAAAGAGCTTTATTTCACTTTGAATTTCAAATGCTTGTTAAATGATCAAGTGGTAGTTGCAAAGAACAACTCAAACTGGGTGATATCAAAACAAAATAATTTAGTATTTCCAAGACAAAATAACATTACTGATGTATCTTTGGATTCCATGAAAACAAAGCAATTTGATGTATTGAAATGATATTAGGAGATTAGTAAAGAGGATCAAATTAAGTGATGTTATGGCCATACCATTGTATCCATTTACGCTTCGAGCGAAGAGACTCAGCAACACCAAGAACATCGAGTGCCCTCCAAGAAAATGTAGTCCTTGTGGTTTGTAGAGAGTCTTCACACTCTAACATCGGGCTCTTCAAACCATCTCTGCACAAGGTCATTACAAATGTAAAAAATCAGCAAGACACAAATTTGGTAGTAAATATGACCAAAAGAAGAACTAGTGCAAACAATTTTCACAATCTTGTTTTTGAAACCAACATTATAATCTCCTTAGCATTATGATCAGCTGTCAGTGTTCTTCCCAAGTCAGCAAACTCAGCTCCGCCTTGAAAAAGTGTAATTGCATAAAAGGAATGTCGGTCTCATGCCAATAGGTCTCCTACGATGAATGCGCAGGAACCTAGTACATAGACCATTTTTCTCTTCACTTAGCTACCTAGGGCTTATTTCCCTTTCCAAATATCAATAATTCTTTTCCAAGAAAACATAAAATAAGAATAATATTTTACTATATTCTAAAAGGTGAAGATGTTGAAATCATGCCACAAAGTGAAAGGAAATCAAATATATTTCCTCAAACCACCAAATATATAAAGAAAACAACAATAATTATAAAAATAAAACTAGATCTGTCGATCTATGCATGAAATAAGTCAAGCGACTAAAAAAATATGACCAAAATAAACCAAAAATTTCAAACTTGACAAAATCCTCTAAACAAGCAGCAAACAAACTGCTAAAATTTTCTAAGATATTAGAGCTAGACATCAACGCAATTTCATGTACTTGAATAAGCCCATTGTTGCTTAGCGTTAGACTTCTTAAATTAGTTATTTATCATTTAATACTAGGACACTATCTATGTGAAAAGAAATAGGTCCCAGCTTCATCAAATCTAACTTCATTTCAAATCAAAGATCAAATCCAAAGGACACTAACTCGTTACTCTTGGATGGTACTAATGTTAAATACACAAAATAACAAAAAATAAAGATATGATAAAAAAGTAGACCTGCAAGATTATATTGGTCGAGTGTGACAGGGACACAAATAACTGAGACTAGAGAGATTTATAGAAGGCAGTAGTTACTATTGTGTGATTAGTGGTATGGTGGAGAGACCTACCAAGAAGGGACGTTGGTCTCGGAAAAGTATAGTAGGGAGATCCATAGAGCATTTATGTAAAAGGAAGATGAGAAGTGTCGTCTTCAAGTTGGTTTATGTTATGGTAGAATTTTGTTGGTGATAAGTGGTAACAAAACACTTACATCAATAGGTAAAAAGTAAATTCGGGGCATGAGTTGGACTGACTCATGTTATCTCATCCCTTAATGGTCCTAAGGACATGTGGGGACCCGAACAACTTAGTACCTAAAAGACTTGAAAACATGGCTGACAAATCACTGACAAGAAATGGCTAGCAAATGAAAAGAAATAGGTCCCAACCTCACCAAATCCAGCTTTATTTCCTGTCACAGATAAGAAACAAACAATGTAATGATTAAATATGAAACATCAATCTTAAAATAACACACATCAAAATAATGTTGCTGCAATGTTACAATGAAAAATACAAATATAGAACCTATTTTTACCTGAAGTTGACATATAGTAATTTTGCATGATCAATGGAACATGTATACCAAAATAAGAGTCCTAGGGTATTTCAATTTCCCAGTTCTCATCTTGGTCCTCATTTTCTAAATTGTGAACATGATCTTCTCTAAATGAACTGTCATTATGAGCCTCCAAAACATTATGTTCTATATCAAGTTCATTAGATAGATTTATTATATTGTTTTCTCCCCTTCTATCACAATCTGATCGCCAAAGAGTTAGCGCTCTTTCATATGGAAAATTGTCAATGTCATACTTTGTTACATATAATCTTAAACATGTATCCACATGTTTATCAAGCTTGTTCCTCAACTTTGACTTCAAGAATGATAATGCACTAAACATTCTCTCATCCTCCACTGATCCCAAAATCATGGTTTGACACAAATCTGCTAATTTGAAATATTCTGATATGTTTTCTTGCAGGTATTGGCTAGCACTTAAAGTAGTCCATAATCTTGTTATAGCACCATTTTCATTAGGATTCTCCAAAAAAGGATATTGCTTCCACATTGTTTCAGCAAAGCGTCCACCTTGTTGATACAATTTTGATGAATCTAAAATACCTTCAATTTGTTCTCCATGTATCCAGACTTTCTTGCAAAAATGGTCTACTAAACATTTTAATCTTTTTTGAAAATCAGCTTTTAAAGTTCTTCGACATTGACAATTATTCCAATATTGAGGGTATACCACACACATGGCCTCCAACAATTCATCTCGAGGAAATCGTTCTCTTATCTCTAATGATAGTGATCTTGCAATTTCTATCAAATTTTGTCTCACTGAAATCACAATATTATCAAATTGGTCTCTTGACACGGGGCAATCTTTGGTGATTCGTCCTGTCTTACTAATATAATGAAAGGGAACCATATACCCACGCACTACGATACATAGTATCCCTTTTTCATCAAAGGTCAAAAAATTTTCAGTATTTTCTATATTGATGATCTCAGTCCAACTTTTAAACTCTGGACCAGTAAAAGAGTCTGGCATCATATACAAATTATCCAATGCAAGACATGCTGACTTTCTTGCATTTGTGTATTCCGCAATATACATTGTGCGATTCTGAGACATTTTCACGAGGACATTCATTTCATGTAGCATAGGAAGAATTCCAGCCAATGTCAATAATGTCTCTATATTAGTTAGTTGAGAAAGAAGATCTTGAGCTTTGTCTACATTATAGCGATTTTCATACATCAACCCTACCAAAGATTTGAACTCACTAAATAGTCTTTGAGTTGGTCCATTTACTGAGATCCATCTTGTATCAACATCTTTCAGTAGTTTTTTTCCATCCATAATACCATCTGCAAATTGTTGAAACTCTAAATATCGTTTGGGACTACGAGAAAAGTATGCATGAGTCTCACGTACAAGATCTTCAACTTTTGAAACTGATGGAAACTTGCTTACTATTTTAAATGCAAGATTCATCCTATGAGCCATACAATGAATATTAAGCATATATGGTGAAGCTGATAGTTGTAGCCTAACACAAAGGCCATTCCTTTGTCCTTGCATTACCGCTGCTCCATCTGCTCCAACACATACCAACTTTTTTGCAATCATTAATTCATCCATACCACTTTCCTTCAATCCATTAAGAACAAGTTCATAAATATTTTCAGCTGTAGAAGTCTCTCTCATCTTATTAATCCCAAGTAGATAGGAATGTCTAATATGGTCATTAACCATATAAATGCTCATGCAAATCCATGAAGTATTATCTATAGCTGTAACCTCATCTAAAGACAATGCCAAAAACCTAGCATTTGCAATCTTCTCTTTCAAATCATCCTTTTCTACTTGAGCTAGATATCCTGCCCATCCCCAACCACTAGTTACAGACCAATGAGAAGATGGAAAGTTTGGCACTTGAAGAAAAGATAGTAATTTCATGTGATCTGGATAATCTGTCATAGGACGACCTTTAGATAAGATGTGAAATACAGTGCTCAATTGTATCGTCTTGGATAACAAATTTCTTTCCATCGTCTTTTCAAATAGAGATATGATGGTTCCTCCGTCCGCCTCAAGTTTCCTCTTACATAATAAATATTTTTTATATTCTTCTGCATATTCAACATGTCGACATTCCTCGGAATATTTCCATCTAACAATAGATTTCTCTTTACCATTTACAATTTTCTTTTCATACACCTTTCCTGCATGCTTTTGTACCGTATCTAGCTTCATCTGAAATTTCACTTCCTTTTGAGTTTTCCAACTACACGCAATACATCTAACTTGTCGAAAAAGCTCTTTCTCATTTGTAGGAGGTATTTCTTCAATAAATGGAAAACTTGAGACCCAATTTTCTTGGAATCGTCTTCCTATGGCCCACTGGCCTCTTTTCCTTTTCCGCGAATGGATTGTGTCACTTTCCAAGGAAAAATATTTAACATTTTCATCACCAATTTCTGTTGAAACTGCATTTATCTCACCCTGACCACTTGAGGAACCTATTTCTTCATCCATCGTATGGATATCAAATGCATTTCCACAAGAGTTAACCTCTCTCTCAGTAACAGATTGTTCAAAGGAGCTTGAATCATGAAGAGGATGTGTATTTTTGGATGGAGCCTTTTGAAAGTATGATAATACATTTGTTTGCCTTGATGGTTTCTTCCCATGATTATCTTTTGACATCTCACTAAATATTCCACAAGTAAAATTTCCAATCGATCTGCAAACCTGCATCAACAGTTTTCAAGCGTTGAGATATGCTTCATATAAATTCACTTGTTCATAGAAAATAGAATTATACTTTGCAAAATAATTGTTGAGTCAACATTGAAAGAACATATATCAGAAATTGAATTTTGAGGCAAAATGGAATTTCACAAAAATTATTTAACAATGATAATGGGAAACTATTAAATTTTAAGACATAAAATATAATAATTCATTTGTATAACATTGAAACAACATCACTTTATTTGAATTATTCCTAATTTCCTACAGAAGTTGGTTGATAGGATTCAGGACCTGGTCCCCTCCTCCCAAGCCAGCTTACAGTATGTCTACCATGCCCAAAACTCAAAAGCTAATGCTAAGCCAAATGAAAGGGTATTGCTACCTGAGGAAGAAATTTGAACAACCAGAAATCTAAGTATGGAAAGGGTAGAGCCTCCATCCCTTAGCATGTGAAAAATAAATGGTTAAAATATAATAAGATGGAAAGCTTAATTTGGAAGTCTTGACAGGGTCAAGGAAAGCCACTATTACTTCCACATCAAGAGGTTTGTTTAGAGAAAAGCTCATCTACTGAAAGTCAAGGCTTCTTTCTGACCAATCACTAGCCTTCGGAAGATGAGACTTCAAGAGAAACAATCAAGTCTGAAGATATAGGAGTTGATGAATGCCATTGCTGAGTTGGCTTGGCATTCTCTGTTTTATAAATCAAACAGTGTAAGCGGAACTATTTTGAGGAGTGCAGAAGGTTTAAGCATGTCTAGTTCCAGTTTTTCCATTTTGCAGCATTCTCAGAAATTTTATAGTCTGGAGTATCAAAGAAAGTTATCTCAGGAATGTTCTCAACTATGATCAAAAGTCTAAAGACCTACCTGTTTTTACTGACATCTAAGTGACAGCAATTTTCTCATGTAATTCTTCTTAAAGCCGAATTTTTCAAGGGGTTGTGCTCCAAGTGGGCTATTAGAGCCTGCCAACCCACAACTTCAATGACCAAAATATTCTAGGCAATACAGTTAGTATAGAAGAAATATATTTTATAGATATAGTATCATCGTTCAATACCTGCCAACAAAAAAATTTAAGCCTGACCAACTTGTAGGATGCTGCAAGTCAAGACTCAGATTGAAAGGTTGTCCTGCCTTTATTACAAAGTTCTATCTAATTTTGTAGCATAAGATATAAGGCTGAGAAACAATGTAGATAAGGCAAGATAATTTTATTTAAGTCTAAATAAAGCCTGACATATAGGTAAATGGGACTACAAAGTACAACTAGTGATGCTAATATGTAGGGGAACCCTTATATGGTCTGGTTAAGAATTTAGAAAAATATTCAAATTCTACCCGGACTGTGGTAGGTATCCTAGGTTTATATCCTCAGTTAAATTTCAATATCTTTTTTCTAAACAACTTAGTTTTGACTTCGTCTTTGATTTTCCATATGCTTCTCTACCAGCATACTGGCTCCCCTTGTGTTTTCTCTGTGAGCACTGCTTTGTAACCAAGCTTTGCTGTGTAGCCGACTGAATCAAGGTTGTTAGACCAATTTAATTCATCCTCCTTATCTCTAATTTTGATTGTACTTAGTTGCAATATGTTAAGTTGTTAACATAGCCAACTCGATTGTCAAACGAATATCCTTCCAAACCTGTTGACCTTGCTGATATCTAGTGCTGTTTCTGCATGGTGGTCAAATTTGGATCCACAATATCAGCTTGATTGTGTGCCATTGTTATGCAGGGTCTCAATAGTTTCTTCATTAATCTCCTAGAGCCTTTTAAACCTCACCTAGGGATCTTCACCTATTCTCACTTTCTCTCCATTTCCTATTCTCCACATTGTACTTAGTTGTAATATATAGACTGTTGTAAGAACTTGTGGAAAATCTAGTAAGGACAGCACTAAAGACAAGGAAAATTGCCCAAATTATACGGTATATATAGTGAATTTTATTTTATGGCGACCTTCCTAATTCTGTTCTATGGCTACTTTCTCATGGCACTTGTCTCTGAACTAGCAAACATACAGTTTTTTTGTTGTAAAAAAATCAGTTAACTGGTGGTCAAAAATTCACTTGCTCATTCTAAGATATTTGAAAAACCTATCTGGCATGTTTAGGTCTATGATTGGAAATGTTTCAAGGACAGCACGAAAGAAGGAAAATTGCCTAATTATATGGTATATACCTAGTCATAACCTATATCAATTTTAATGTTCTTCCAATTAACAAGTTGAATACATGCATGAGTCACGATCATAATTTAATTTATATTTTGCAAGCATTGGCGATATCGTTAAAAAATTTAGTGGATATGAAAAATGTTCATTCCCATTAGACAGAAAATTGATGTCAACTTGTTTTTTCCCATCCCCTTGTAATTGGTTAACATTTTGAAGTAGTTAGGGGTATTCTGTATTTGTTTTTTGAATTATGTGTTTTGTTTGAAATGACAGCCTGCATTTTTTTCATTGTTTTTTCATATGCTACTGCTTATGCTTGTAGCAAGAAATATACTTAGAAGAGATCGGCATCCTCTGATGGGGCTTTTTTCATTTCTAGACCAGTAGCAAAAAATATACTTAGAGACCAGCATCCTCTGATGGGGCTTCTTTCATTTCTAGACCAGTTTCCTTAGAAGATAATCAAGGAAAACAAGAACAGCTCATATTCCTTGAGGCAGGTGAAATAGGGCCTACAAAATCAATACCCTTTCTTGAAAAGGGTCTGGCTAGAACTAGCTGCAAGGGTGTAGCACCTGTCTTTTGAAAATTTTCCCATTCTCTAGACATAATCACATGACCATGCGTACTTTTCTATAGCTCTGAAAACAGATGGCCAACAGTATGCACTTTGTGTGTAGTCTTTTGGGCTGCAAAATGTCTTTCAGAAAGGTCTCCATGGCATATGCTCAAAATGTGATAGATCTCATCCTCTCTTTCACATCTCTGCAGAACATAATCAATATCTTGTTTGTACAAGCTCCTGGAAATTCAAGGCAGCACTTTGTTTCACCAATGATCTGTGATCATTTTCAAAAAAGGTTGTGGCAACACCCCACCAACACCAAAGTTATCTATATCAGCGAACCATGGTGTCCTTTTGCTGATTGCAAACAGGTGCACTCCAGGACCATATCAGGGTTCCCTTCTACTCAATTCACTGACTATGATAGATGATCTGCAATTATGTTATCTTTCTGAGATTATCTTGGATGTCTAAATTGAACTCCTGAAACAGTACTCAATAGCGGATGATGCATGAGGTGGTGGTGGTCTTATTCATCTAGAACTTGATTGTTGAATGTTTGATGAGTGGTCAAAATAGATAAGGAAATATTTTTTGGTTGACTTAGTACCTCCGATCAATACAATGAAGCTTCAATTGCTTTATTTTGGATATTGAATAAATAAAAAACCCTGCCATTCTATGAGAGAAACCTTTGGTTAAAACCCCAGAAGTGGGGGTTGTTTATTTTGCCAATATTAGATAAAACTTACACTTGGGCCTACCTATTTCTCATAAGCATTGGAACACACATTATCATGGGGATATTGAATAAATAAAAAACCCTGCCATTCTATGAGAGAACCCTTTGGTTAAAATGCCAAGAGTGGGGGTTGTTTATTCTGCCAATATTAGATAAAACTTACACTTCCTACCTATTTCTCATAAGCATTGGCACACACATTATCATGGGGATAGTGAATAAATAAAAAACACTGCCATTCTATGAGAGAACCCTTTGGTTAAAATGCCACGAGTGTGGGTTGTTTATTCTACCAATATTAGATGAAACTTACACCTGGATCTGCCCATTTCTCATAAGCATTGGCACACATATTATCATGGGTATGAGCATGTCATTGGAGGACTTGAACCTTAGTGGGAGTAATAACAACACCTTGCTTTCATTGACTTGGCAAGCCACCAATGACAACAAATGAATTTTTATTTGAGATATGTTGCATATATTACTTCGAAGGTCAAATCACTACATACAAGAATTTCTTTTATCACATGATATTCCAAGATATAGATAATCCTTCAACTCAGGTATGCCATCAAATTAGATATGCCTATGGAGGGTCATGAAAACCTGAAAAAGTCAAACGTCCAAGAATTCTTAAGGTTCCACAGATCAACAAAAATAAGGCTGGTTTTTTTTTACAGTGCCTATCAAGGAACTCCAAGGAAATGTGAAACTAGTAGCATTTTGTATTTAATAGAAAAACGTTATGTTTCTTTCAAGTATGCAACAGACCAGAGGACTAATAATAGAGCTGAGTTTTACACTTTATGGTTACTTCTGAAATGTGCAACTTAAAAAGGAATTGATGGTCTCTAAGATATGGGGGATTCAAAACTGATTATAGATTGGGCAAATGGAAGAAGCCATATTGAAAATCTGGTGCTTATTCTAACCATAAACAGGATTTCAGAGGTAAGAATGAAGTTTGCAGAAATTATCTATTTTCATGCCTATGGAGAATTCAATGAACATATTGTCTAAGTAAGAATTGTCAATGCAGAAAGGGCCACTGCCAGAAAAGGAATTTAAGGGTAAAGTTACCCATCCAGAATCTCTTTAATCTTTATATCGAACTTCAGAAAAGAAAACAAATAGTTTTGATGCCACTATCCAGTCGTAATCTGGATGTTCAAGTTTTAACAAGTTTGTGAAAAGGCCTGGTGATTTAGGTAAAGATCTGAAAGTCTCATGGGAGGTTAGCTAGAAGTGCTCGTAACATATATACCATATGGGGCTAAAGAGCTTGGTGATTATGATACTGATGCTATGTGTATAGATGCAGATGATAAGGATTTTCGAGAGGGACAATCATTCATAGTTGTCATAAGAATAGAAGAAAGAGAAGGAGTACCTTCCTAAAGCATGGAAGGAAGACAAAATTTGATGTTGGAGGCATCAGAAGAGGCCAGGTAACCTTTTATTTTTAAAATTGGTGAATTTTATGTGAATGCATGCTTTGCATGTGAGGAGAATGGACAACTGGTCCAAAAGGAGAACGAGAGCACTAAATTGATCCAAGAAATCCAAATTGAGGTAGTAGATGCTAGACAATCCTCAAGGAAGGATGAGTTTCCAAAAGGAAAAAACAATGCATAATGAAGCCAAGATAACCTTGCAAGCAATTTTCAGAAGTGACCATGGATCCTAGCAGCCATGTGAAAGATGGATAACAAAACCAAGTTTATGTTAAGACAAGGAAGGAGGCAAAATTATCCCTCAAATGTCATTAAGGAGGAGGCCTTGAACAATCAAAGAATGCATCTATAAGAGAGAAATTGTAGAAGAGGGGATGAACAACATCATGATGCAATGTTCTTTAGAGATCGGTTGATCAATCCAAGGTTTAAGGATTGGCTTGAGTAACATTGTTCAAAGAATGCAATCAATAAGACAAAGGTGTCGAGCTTATTGCTGCAACTGGAGAGCTTGGTTCAACAACAAGAATTATGAATGTTGGCACCCAAGGTATAGTACAATTAACCACAAAGAGAGACTCATTGTACTTAGTTGTAATATATAGATTGTTGTATAGACACTCTATATAACAGTGCAATTTGTCTTATAGCTTTACTAATTCTTTAGCAACAGTGCAATTTGTCTTCTTACCCTCCACAAGTCTTAACAATCAATTCTTCAATTATATGTTTAGCACCCTTCACTTGAAGATAGGATAATTCTTCCCATCAAGCTTAACGTTGGGTAGAGGGATGCTTTAAGATGAAGCTATCCTCCCCCTTGCTCAACAATTCTCTACAGATCTCAGAACAGAACCAAAGGTAATCTCAGGAACAGCGTACTATACTACTATGACAAAGAACCACAATTCTGAAAGAACCACAATAGTAGTATAGTACACTGTAGAATTTCTTCCATCAGAGATTATTAGGGACAGAAATATCATTGCATATTAACTTGAGCTCACAATATGATACACCAAAATTATGTGACAAGGCAACTCGATGCATATGTTTGCGATTTCCTATGTTGAAGGTTCCAATAACCTTTGATCGTGGAAAATATCCTGGTCCCAATCATGTTTATGATCAAGGAAGCGAGTTATTTACTAGGCAAGATAATTTGCTTCCTTTTCCCCAGTTAGAACTATGCAATAATTGCGTTGCCTAGTGAATGAAGTTTTTATACTTTTTGAGGGACCCGTAGCATCATCATCATTTGGACTGGAGTATTTGTGCTTGGCTGGGCTATTAATGGAAGCAGGGGGTTTACAGAAGGCCCTTGTTTATTATAAGGGGGCAATCAGGTTGAAGCCTATATTTGGATGTTCAATTGAGCCAAGGAAATGTATTAAAGGCTATGAGAGAGCTTCAAGATGTAATTTTGCGCTACCAACCAACAATCCAATTGTGTATTGACTATCTATTTGCCTTCGGGTATTTATCCAACGCTTTTTATGAACAAGAGTTGGCATTACCACTCTAGAAATATTTTATCATCCTGGACTCCATCTTTTTGGAGGTATAGAATAACCTGGGTGATGCATTGAAAATTTATGGGGAAAGTGGACGAAGAAATTGCTTGTTACCAGAACTACCTTCAAATTTAGGAAAATCATCCTCAGGCTCTGACAAATTCTGGGGGTATTTATATGGAATGGAATATGGTAAATTTGGTTGCTGCTCCTTTTTGTGGGATCCAACTGATATATAATGCAGGGGATGTCAAAGGTTCTCAAACAGTTTCCTTCAATTTTCCAAATGATAAGAAAACAATAAACGAGGTGGGAATTGCCATGGTCATGCTCAAAAATGTTGCAGAGGCTAAATTGAGGTCTATTGCAGGTACATGCATTTCTGAAGAACAAAACCAATATGTGGATTCTGAATCCATGTTCACACATATGGTTTTCAAAGAACATTGTCATGGGATTAAGCTTTCCAATAACAAGCAGTCACTTGAGAATAGAACAAAAGGATAACTTCTTATAGCTCCAGATGAAGATGCACTGAATGTTTTGGCAAACTTCATGGCTAATGAACAACGATATGTTGTATAAATTCTACATATTGACAACGTAGAACCAGATTATATTAACACAACATTGGTAACTGTCTTCCATAATTTTATAAGGGAGGATTTTGGTGACATTGTTGTATTCTTAATGAGGCAAGAGAGAATTGAAAGACTCCTGCAAAAGTAGGCTACACATTTGTTTGAGAAAATACCACAATTATCTGTTTTTGTCGGAGTAGAAAATTGCCTTGGGATAATGGAGGTCCTTCCAAGTCCATGGTTGAACTCATTTCCACCAGCTATTCTGTGCTTATAGATACTACTCCAAGGGAACATAGCCTGGTCATTTCACATCCAAAGTTAACAATCGTGCAAAAAGAATCTTCAGACATAGAGCTGGATTTTGCAAATCTGAGTTTTGAGGTAGTCTCACAACTGGTAGGTTGGTTCGATGAACTAGCCAATGAGATTAATTCAAGTAGAAGGCCAATTAGTATACTTGATAATGAAGATCTTCAGACAACTAATCCTTATATAAAAAGTCTAGTGCGCCAGGTGGATGAGAATTGTCTTTCACTGACATTAGATTGGCCTAGTCCTAATGCCATTAATAGAATGAGGCAGCCGAGAATGGAAGAAGAACGAATAAGGCAATGGAACATCAGTTTCATTGTTTTCATGACCAAAGAAGATGGTAAGGCAGCCGAGGATGAAATGCAAGAGTTTAGCTAGGGTGAATTGGTTACACTTCCTTTCCAAGACGATGAGCATCAAATGAACATGATCGACACCATGGCAATGTGTGTGGTTGATTGTAGTTGTGCTTATAAGCAAGAAATAATGGGAAGGGGACGTGACCTTCAATTGATGAATTTCTTAGTTGACCTTAGATTAAAGGAGCATACATACTACATTTTTCCGACCTATTCATTTTCTCAAGAAAAACTACTTCAAACACCGTAGACAAGGCTTTTCACCATGGTAACTGAAAGTGGACAATGGATACCACCACTTTTATCCCAACAGGAAGGCATGAGAAGTCTAGAAAAGGAGAAAGGTTGTAGTGCAACTTATACTGCTGGAAAGAGTGGGTGGGTTGATCTAGAGCGCTCCTCAATTGACAAACAAAAAGGCGGATTTGAAGACACATTGAAAGCCTTCACCCTGGAAAGAAATCAGATAAAAGAAGCTATGGATTTTTCCTTGGATAACATTGATGCCTCAGGGTTTGATGAGACTTGTGCATTATTGTGGGATATAGATACTTCTGTAAAGATGGGAAAATTTCCATATTCAAATACTTCTAGTGAATCTGACCCGAACAACAAAGATGACATTGTCTTAATTGATTCTGTAAGGGTAATTTTGTGGATAATAAGGAGAAATCTAATATTGGGAATGGAAACGCTTCTAGAGTCTATGGATGCCAAGCAAGGCTACGAGGAAATTTTGTTGCATGCTCAATCTGCTCACATGCTTCACTCTGGAATAAAACCAAGTTCAAATTTTGATCATACTATGTATGAAGATGTTATAGTCAAAGATATTATTTTGTGTTTGAAAGCAGCAAGCGAAGAGCAGTGGGAACAAATTGAGTGTGCAATCGATGATGGTACTAGGATTAACTTTCGATATGCACATGGATGGACTTTCTTTCATTGGACTGCAGATTCTTAAGGAAATTCTACTATTCATAGGGCATTGTGTGACCATCGTTACTAAGAATTAGCTGAAGTAGTTATTTCAATGGGCAAAGGAGATTTATCAACACAAGAACCACAATAGTAGTATAGTACGCTGTAGAATTTCTTCCATCAGAGATTATTAGGGATAGAAATATCATTGCATATTAACTTGAGCTCACAATATGATACACCAAAATTATGTGACAAGGCCACTCGATGCATATGTTTGCGATTTCCTATGTTGAAGGTTCCAACAACCTTTGATCGTGGAAAATATCCTGGTCCCAATCATGTTTATGATCAAGGAAGCGAGTTATTTACTAGGCAAGATAATTTGCTTCCTTCCAGCATTCAGGCCCATTTGCTTCAAAGTGCTTACAAGTATTGTCAAACGGCAGTACATTCTAAATTTACTCATATTACACTTGAGAACTAGAACACATACCGCTTGAGAAGAGAGCTGCTGCCGCTTCAAGTACCTCAAGCTCAAACTAGTCTGTTGTTCTTTCTTGCATCAAAAGAACTGAGTACAATAAGAAACAAGTTCCATGAGTATAAAATCAACAAATACAAATGAATATTACATTTTTATTCATCACCCAACGAACAAGAACCAAACAAAACTCAAGTCTAAGGGAAGGTTTATCAACTTGATGTCGAAAGAAGTACCATGAATAGGTATACCCCATCTTCCGGAAAGCAATTGCAATCCCTGAGAAAAGAAATCATCTTATTGTCTACCACAGTACAGACTATCGACATCTGAGACAAAAATTCATTCCCAAGTAGTCCAAAGCACCTCATAGCAGTTTCTCTATTACAAATCAGACAATATTAATACAACAGATTTCTTGCCTCGAAAACTTTTCAAAAGGTCTATACAAAACTTGAACTACAGTCTATACAGACACTGTGTTCAATCCAGATTTTGATTACAAACACCATTAAGGCCATACAGTATCTCCAATTTTTCACATCATTGAGGTCATCAGTATCTCCAGTTTCAAACAGCATTCAGGCCACATTTGATATAAATAGTGCTAACTGACCCATGACTCAGGCAAGAAAACGCCCAATTCCCCCACTCAACCCTATGAACCAGCCCATACTTGGCAACATGACTATAACGCTCCCTCTCACCATAAAAGACATTTGAGACAATTGTACCGAGATCAACCTGAATGAAAAATATGAACAATACAACAATCATTGCCGGCACCAACTGCTCTGGCCCTTATCACCGCAATAAACAATATGACGTACTGTGCCAAAGAAGCACAACATATTCAGCGAATTGAAATTTTAAATTAACCTATCATCTGATAAAATAACCCTGAAAATAAAAATGACCGCGTATTTTGACCAAAAACACCCAAGAACACATCTGGATTGCACAAAAATGAGCACAATCTACAGCTATAAGAAAGCTAACAGAATGAAAGGGAAAACCAAAGGAAAAAGAAACGGACATTTAACGAAATAGGCGTGATATAAGCAACAGATAAAACAGCAATGACCAGAAAGTTACTGCAAAAATGGTGCAGAAATATTATTTAAACCAACACGAACAATACATGGGAATCAGAAGCAGGAAGTTGCCTTCTCCATCACAATATTCATCTTGGGATACTGGCAGACTGCAAACATCCAAATGCTGTAATATTTAGGGTAAGTACTGATAACTTTCCGTACCGACTGTTGTTGTTGCTGCTGCAGTGGCATGAGCCATTCAAATCCAAGAAACAATGGATACTGAAACCAGAGAAGAATAAGCGGATTGAAATCTGAAAATGCAAGAATATCCCACCGAAACTGCTGCTGCTAGATTTGTGAACTAGGATGAAAAAACTTATTTCAAAACCATTTTTATACAAAAACCCAGGGAGCCATATACACCAAAACAGCGGGCTGAATCCCTCAAAACAGGGAGCCGCCCTCCATTTCAAAATAAATCTAACATCCCATGACCAAATCGACCCTCACAGACCACTCCCGGGACCAAATCGACCCTCACAAACCACTCCCAAACCAGAAAATCCAAACTGTAAATCAAAATGGGGGCGATTTTGGTCAAATACGATTCCGCAAATATCAAAATGGGGCTATTTTGATCAAATACAATTCGGTTAGTTTATCCGCCCTGGGCTAAAATAAAAAAATAAATTAATTTTTAAATAAAATATGGGCTAATTATATAAAAAAAAAATATTATTTTAATTAAAAATTCGCCCCATTAAAATATAAAAAGCCTTCAATTTCGCCTTTGGGCGATTATTCGCCCCTAAAATTAACCTTGATTTGATAGGAGACATTCCAGAGACCGGGATAGATGACATTCCTCTTCGACTACAGCGATATGTGATTGGGGTCCCAAGACCTTTCAGGAGGTTCCTTTGTAAGGTGGCCTGTACAGTGGTTTCTTATCGAGATCATCACCAGTGATAGGATGATCGCCTATTGTAGACACATATGACATTTTTGCTTTTTGTACTTATCATTTTTGCCGATCATAAGGTGTTTTTCAACCTATGATCGAGGACGATGTATATTTTGACACACTCCTATATTATACTATATCACTATTACCGGCTTATCTTGTAAAACATGTTATGGAATGTTTTTAAATTTACCTGTATGATTATTGCAAATGTCTACTTAGCATTCGAGAAGCAATTGCATCTGCTAATGTATTTAAATATCACGGAATATGTTGATATTCAATATAATCAAATTCACGTTCCAAGAGACGCACTCTCAAAAATAATCTCAATAACACTGGATTTCTAATGGCATATACTCTATTAAGCTGTAATACAACGAGTTCAGAATCTAACCTCACTATCAAACTCCGAATCCCAAATGAAATAGATTCAGATAATAACTCAATCACTGCACTATACTCGGCAATGTTGTTCGTTGTTTGACCGAGGCTTACCCCATGCATAGATACCAACTCGTCAGAGGGCGAATAAATAACCCAAGCTGCGGAAGAAATATTCCGTGTATTACGACAAGCACCATCAGCGAAACTAATGTATGTTTGGAGAGGCGTCGACATCTGCAATATCAAGAGTAAAACCAAGATAAGCAGGAATAATGACGAAAAACACTCTCTAAGCTAAGCACACTTTTTAAACTAAAACACACCAGCTAGAAAGAAAACTATCCTATCTAAAAATCTCCACACCTAGATTTTAAGAATAATACCTCTTCAGGTAAAGACCATTTCTGGGTTTACTTAAAGATACCCCGTCAAAGTCTACCAATTCATAGGCCTCTTTTGCTAGCTTTCGCCTAACAACATAAGGACCATGCCACATAGGTACGAATTTTCCAGCGCCTAATTTATCATTTGCTTGATCGTACAATAAGACTAGGTCTCCTTCCGAAAAATTTCGAGGGGTCACATTTCGATCATACTGAGCTTTAATACGTTTTGCATGAGTTTCGATCACCAATGCAGCATCACGTCGATTCTCATCTAGCTGAGCCAAGTATAACAAATGTTTTTCCTCTTCAGAAGTGGCTGGAAGTAACTCAATGGCCATTTGCAATGACGGGATTTCGCATTCAATGGGTAACACAGCTTCCAGACCATAAACTAGTTGGAAAGGAGTGAACCCTGTTGACGTTTTTACTGAGGTTCGATACGCCCAAAGCACTGAAAAATAGGATGTTATGCCAATTCGACCTGTGAATCCCAATGATTCGTTGGATCATGACGACTAGAACTTTTTTGATGGCTTCAACCAGACCATTAGCTTGTGGATAATATGGAGTTGAACTATCGTGACGCAAACCAAGCTGGCCTGTAAGTTCAGTCATCATAACGTTTCGAAAATGATGCCCATGATCAGTGATAATCGCTTGTGGAACAGCAAACCTAGCAATTATACGATTGAACATGAAAATCACAGCTGTTTTGCCATCTGCCTCAAGTGTAGGCATTGCCTCGGCCCAATTGGTAAAATAATCTACCGCAAGGATGATATACGCATGCCCCCTGTCCGAGTGAGGGTTACATATAATAAAATCGATACCCCATTTTGCAAACGAACCGACGACAATTATAGGGTGGAGAGGAGCAGGTGGAGCTCACATCTTTCGATAAAAAATTTGGCAATTGTGGCATTTTTGGACCGCATTAATACAATCTTTAAACAAAGACAGCTAGAAGTAGCCAGCGCGCACTATCTTTTGGGCCGTGGCATACCCAGACATATGACCGCCACACGCTCCAGAGTGACAGTCATTTAGAACCCTTTCAACTTCCTCATGAGTTAAACAACGTCGAAAAACAGAGTCCGCCCCACGGCGATAAAGATTATCTCCAATAATTCTGAATTGTTGGGACTGGAATCGTATTTTTCGATGTTCTGACCTTGAAATTTCTGGCCGAAAGGATTGGGTCTGGAGATGAACAGTGATATCCCCACACCATGGATCTAAAGTGCTGACTAGAAACAAGGGTTCGTCCACAATGGGCTCCTCCGCCACAGTTTCTGTGTCAGCACGCGGGAAGTCACACATTAACTCCGCAAAAAGTAAAGATTTCTTCGACTTAGACTTTTCAAATTCCAAGTCGAACTCCTGCAGGATCACAATCCATTTGGATTACTTGCCCCCTAGCAATTGCTTGGTCAAAATATAGATCATAGGGTTGCAATAAGAAATTACTGTAGTTTTACGTAGTAAAATGTAATAACGAAAACGTTGGACAACTTGAACAGCTGCCAATGCCAATTTCTCCACATGTGAGTATTTTAGCTCAGTTGGATTTAAAGTTCGACTAGGTAATATATCACATGTTCCGAACCGATTTCATCTTCCTAAACTAACACCATTCCGATGGTGGAATGGGAGTTGGCGAGATACAAGAAGTAGTCCTGGTTGTAGTTGGGAGGATGCAATAACGGTGAATGGGTCAACGCGTGTTTTAGTGCATCAAAATATTTCTCAGCTATCTCATCCCAAAAGAATGGAGTATTCTGTTTCAGCAACTGGGTAAAACCCTTTGTAATCTCGGCGTAGTTAGGAATGAATCGACGTAAAAAGTTTGCTTTCCCTTGCAAACTTTGGAGTTGGCGAAGACTCGAAGGAGGAGGAAATTTGACAATAGCTTCAACCTTTGAGGGATCGACGCGAATGTCGGCTTTCGAAACAACAAACCCCAGTAACCAACCCGTTTCTATACAGAAAACACACTTGTGTGGATTCAACCTAATCCGATAATGCCTACACCTCATAAAGATTGCTCGTAGATGGATGAGATGATCAGCTCGATGTAATGAATGAGCAAGTAAATCATCGAGATAGGGTTGCACAATGTGCTTGATGTCATGAAAAGCATAAGACATGGCCCTTTGAAAAGTTGCTCTGGCGTTCTTGAGCCCAAAGGTAATTTGCAATAAGCAAATGTCCCCCATGGACAAATGAAAGCTGTTTTTGGTTGATCAGCAGGTAGAATATTGATTTGATTGTATCCGAAAAAACCATCCATGAAGGAAAATATTTCACTGCCGGCACAATCATCAATGATTTGATCGATATAGGGAGTTGGGTAATTGTCTTTTGGACAGGCTCAATTAATATCTCTATAATCGATACATATTCTTATTGTCCCTTGATTTTTGTTAACAGGAACAATATTTGATACCCAATCTGTTAACGAAATCGGATAAATGAAACCTGCTTTGAGTAATTTTTCAACTTCTACTTTAATAGCAGCAACTTTTCTTGGGTGGATCTGACGCAAACGTTGCCGGACGGGTTTAGCATCCGGGTAAGTTTTGATTTCATGAACAACAATTGCGGGGTCAATTCCTGGCATTTCCTCATATGACCAGGCAAACACGTCGCAGAATTCTTGAAATAGGGCCTTATATGTTTGAATTTCATCTTCCGTACACGAGGCACCTATATGAATGTTTTCAACAATTCCAGGCTTAACCGAAATATCAATAGGAATAGTTCGAGAAATGTTTCCCAAATTTAACTCTGAATCAGTATTTTTCATTGGATTCTGAGGTTCCTTGACATATTCAGTCGTAAAAATAGATGAAAAATCATTTTCAAAACGATCACTCTCAAGTAAAAACGAAGATCTATGATGAAGATCTTCCCATGGTAAATCATCGACACATAGGATTTCACGAATTTGCTCATCAGTGTGAACAAGTTTGGAAAACGTTGTTGAATCCGAGTTTGATGTTGAAAATGATTCCTCATGGACCACATTCATTAAGTCAATTTTGGTTGAAGATGGGTCAGAAAACGACTGCACGGCCTGATACGCAATTTCATATGGACTCAAAGGCATAACATCACCAAATGAGTCTATCTCAGATTCGAAAGGTACGATCAAAGGATCATCATAAACAATGGTGTTTGACGAAATCATATGAATGGTTGCAGTAGAAGATGATGCGTTGATAGGAGGAAAAGGAAAAGTTCCCAGTAAACCAACATCTTTAACTAGTCCTACTCCAACGTCCTTATACGGGATAGTCGTTTTGTCGACATGCTGAATACTTTCAGAAGAGGCTGGGTCGGATGAAAAGTAAGTCAGCTAGTCTATAGTCATGATCTTTCCATTATGAGGGAACTTTATAAGCTGAAAGACCGATGAAACGACAGATGTCATAGCGTAAGACCAACTACGACCCAAGAGAAGGTTGTAATCTAGAGGGGCATCAACCACCTCCACATCTAGATTAACAGTTTTGCCTTCTACCCCTATAGGTAAATCCTGTAGAATGCCAAAAGGATGAAACCCACAGCCATCAAAGGCCTTTAGAATCGTCGGGGATTGATTTAGCGAAGGAGAACCAAGCGATCTCCAACACTGTATCGACATAATACACGTTGAGGCTCCCTCATCAATCACAATCCTATAAATAGGTCTGTTTTTTACTAACACTGGGATCTGGAAAGCCATTTGATGAGGTAAGTGTGGTGTACTATTTTCTAGATCGAAATTATAAGGTTCGAGTCCTGAACGTCAACAACTCCTATAACTGACAATAGTAATTTACGTTGTGCTGGACATGATTGCAGCACTTCCAAAGCCGACATTGCTGAAGGTGAAACAGCTAAACCTTCAACAATATTACAGTTCTGAGCCGCTTTCGCATGTGGATTGAAAGCTTACTTTCGAAGTATACCCTTGGTGGGCGGTTTGATTACTAAGTCTGGATTATGTTTCTCAATCTGTAGTGGAACAGAACCGGGAGCTGAGGTTGATGGGTTAGAGTGAGAAGATTCTGCTTCTTTACCAACAACAGGACTTTTACTTCCATAATCATGCGATCGAGTCGCAATCCTAACATGGGACATCATCAGTATGGGTTCTTCGTTGGCATTTGAGGAAGAACCTATCATGTCTTGACTTGGAAAAGGGTCCTTCAAAACAGCAGGCGTTTGGGAACCTTTGACAATTTTCGCAACCTCTGCACGATGAGGACAGTCTCTTGTAAAATGTTCTTCATCACAAATGAGACAAGGATAACGAGGTTTGCGTTTCTCATCATTTGATTCCGCTTTTTCTGGTTTCTCTTTCGAATTTTTATCTGTTTTATTTTTCTTCTTCCTTTTCTTCTTACCGCCGGATTTTGATTTGGCTGTAGATGACTCTACAACATGAATATCGGCAGAAATTTCCATGGAAGAATCTCCTATCGGGGAATCTGGCAAGGTTATGATAGGAGAAGAATTCTTGGAATATTTCTTCTTACTTTTGGTATTAACCATACCAATCATACCATCAGCGTCATGAGACCCTGAAGGAGCTGCAGCGATTTGATTTTGCTTAGGAAGATCGGGGATTTTCTCATGTAACGTACCTGACTGCGTATAAACTAAGTCAAGGTACTATGCTTGAGCAATTACTTGCTCCTCAGTAATGACTCTGGCCTTAGCTACATCCTCAATGATCTTTGGCAATAAAGATTTTACAAACCATTCGACTAAGATCTGATCCGGAATAAAAACTTTCACTAAACGTCGTCGACGTCTCAATTCATGAATGTGATCTGAAATGTAAGTGGACGTTGAATGCTTTAATGAAGTTAGTAACTCCATGCCATTGTCATATCTGACTGGCAACTGAAAATGAGTTAAAAACGAAGTAGCTAACTGACTAAAATTATAAAAAGTGGCTCGCGGTAACTCAATGTACCACTTGGCTGCAAGACCAATTAGAGTGCGCTGGAAAAGCCTTAAACGGATTGAAACATCTGAAATGGAATTAGACACACACCAGAGGTGATAAGTTATCACATGGTTCGATGGGTCCTCTCCTGATTTGCCTTCAAACTTAGGAATATCACTAGGCAACTTATTCGGCATTGGCGGCCAAAACGGAAGATAGTTAATTGGATCATTCGTAAGGTGCGACAAGTCAGGCAAGTCCAAAGTTGCGATAAATGGTAACTGACGATTAGGGTCCCTAAAACTCTGGGTCATGAGACCAGCCCCAGGAGGAGGATATCTAAGATAACTAGGAATTAGAATCACATTTGGGATATTATATCCTCCCGGAAAACCAGGATTAACCGGACCGTACTGGGGTTGTTGAGGTTGTTGATATGTATACCCAGGGTACGGTTGATACTGATAGACTGGCTGCTGCACAGCAGGACCGAATTGGTACTGTCCCTGGTACGGTTGATAAGTAAATTGAGGTTGACTTGTGACAACCGTACTTGAACCAGGTTGTCCTACAGGCATTTGAACCGATGTTTGAATTGTGGATCCAGACTGAGGTAAAGATGTCTGAGGAGTTGATACAGGAACAGTAGAAACCGGAGCTGTCGATACTCCAGAAGTAGGTGGGGTAGATTGAACAGATGTTGCAACAGTTGCAGCAGTCATTTGAGGCGGAGTACGAGGTGTACTAAGCCCGGGCTGAGAAACTACAGAAGTTTGAATAGTAGACTGGACAGGTTGCTGGGGTGAACCAGAAACTAAGGGTTGTCCAGTTTGAGATGACAACTGTACATTCAATTGCAAGACCTGTTGAGTTTGAGATGGATCCCACACTAAGTTCATTCCAGGGTACGGACCATAACAAGTTGAGAATATTGAGGACCATAACCGGGTTGAGGGTAGGGTTGATAATTCAACGGTACATTTCCGGATCCTTGAACATATGATTGACTGGAAGGTGGTTGGTAACCTTGGGTTGGGTACTGACCTTGAGGTTGATAACCTTGAGGCACGTACTGATACTGGGGTTGACCTTGAGGTACATATTGATACTGGGGTTGACCTTGAGGTATATATTGAGTCTGGGGTTGACCTTGAGGAACGTACTGTCCCGTAGGTATGTACTGTCCTTGAGATTGCCCCCAGGCGCAAATTGAGTACCTTGAGGTTGCCCCCCAGGTGATAATTGAGGACTTTGAGGCTACCCCCCACGCGGTAACTGGCCACCTTGAGGTTGAGGATTAGGAATAGTACCTGACATCATGAGAATATCTTCTACACTCAATGGCTTAGTTCCATTATTTCCAGTTAATAACCCTTGTTCAATAGGTTGAGGAGATGCTCCCGAAAAAGTACCAGTAAGTGACTGATACCCAGAGGGAACAGAAGGACCGCCGTACAAAAAGGTTTCTGGAGATTGAGAAAACATGGACGTCTATCTTAACATATTTAACGGAGGATAGTAACCCCTAGGTGTTGGGTGATAAGGAATACGAGGTGGTGAAAAACTTAGTCCCAGGTTTTCCAAAAAATTGGTCAATGAAAGATACCAAGCACTGCTCCTAGGTGGACTGTAAAAGATTGATTCACGCTCCCTAAGTTCTATAACAGGTTGATTTTCAGGGATAGGGATACCTTCCTCTTCCGGAGTAGCAAGTTCTTCAATAGCTATAATTCCAGAAGGAAGATTTTGGGTAATTATTCTTTCTACCCTGGGTGAACCAGGACCACTAGAAGTTGGAGAGGTAAACCCTGATGTTGGAGTAGCAGCAAATTCAGTTTCAGGTTTAGATATTTCAGGTTCTTCACCTAAATCACTAGTAGATGAAAAGCTACAAGTAAATTCGGAAACAGACATAGACTGTGGATTATAATCTTCTACTAGAGCTTGAAAATCAGGATGTACCACCAAAGAAGACTCTCCTTCTTCAGGTGACCCAACTCTACTGTCTCTAGGAGTTGCGAGGGCTCTTAACCCTTCAGGCTGGCTCGGTGAAAACTCAGGAGGTTGGCCCCGAAGTCTACGGGACTTCCTCCGTAATTCAGCCACGATTAAATATTTTAACTACTTCACACGCAAACAAAGTAAAATCTCAATGAAAACCACCTAAATCCTCTAAAGAACCAAACAAATTGAATCACACGCCTAAAGAATCTAGGAGATCAAACCACACACAAACAGTAACTTTCCGTACTAAAAACACTAGTTGGTGATGAAATCCAACGTCGTAGAGTTCAATACAGAAATGGCGGTTGGAACAGTTACCCCAGCAACCTGCTTAATGAATAGACTGGCACAACTTCCTCCACTAAACCGTCTCGAGTGAAGAGAACCCCCTAGAAAATCCAAGTGATTCTAACCGACGTCTGCTCCAGGTACAGTGGGATCTTCCCTCCACCGTCACCTTAGGAAGAATCCTATAGAATATGGTCACTATGGTTACCAACGGAAACAAATATACCTGGGGGAACAGTCTACGATCCGATACGCACGCAAGGGCAGAGTAACAAGCTCAATCCCCTTGAAGGCTCCTTGACATAATCCAAGGTTTACCAACAAGTGACCCCAGGCTCCTCGACAATGGTTAATTCGAGGTTTACCGTTTTTAATACGTGAATATCTGGCGTCGTTCCCAATGAGGAAGGATTGATTCCCACACTTGTTCGGACATGATCTCGTGCTTCTCCTTTAAGAGGAGCTTTCCCAGAGCATAGATGCAACAATTGAATTTTTTTTTCTCCTACCGCAAGATACAGCTACTTGTTTGTTTTACTGTCTTGGAGAGCTAATTACTCCCTACTCCAAGACACTAACCTAAGCTATGTTGGTGTAATAGAGCCCTAGAAATAAAAAGATTACTAGATAGATTTTACTTTAAGCGTTATTTTTATTGGTTTTTCTTTAAGTCAAGAGGTGCGGAGATGAAACTTGTGGTGTGAAGACTCGACTCGAAATCACTAAAAAAAAATGCACTTAAGATGATTAAGCAATCTTTTCCCTTCAATGAACTTCTAGCTAAGAAAGAGTTTGAGAATGCAAATGCTTGTAAACACAAATCTTTCTTAACAAACAAATCAAAAGAAGAGCTTTTTGTCTTTTCCAATGCACTCAAAACGAGACAACTAGTTATATTCACAAAAAATTCCATTTTTCTTTCAAACACTCAAATACTACAAAAACAAACTTTTTTCCAAAAGAGATTGTTTTATTTTTTATAAAACACTCAAAACTATGGAAAATTCTAATCTTGAGATCTATAAACAATAAAAAACTATTTGAAGTAAAAGCTTACAGGATGTGTTTTCAAGGATGTTTTACTTAGCTATAAGCAAACTAAGGACTAATTTGTCCAGAATCACAAATCAGTCAAAAAACAACCAATTTTGTTTTCTTTTCTAAAAATGAAATCCAAACTTTTAACACAAGTCTTTTCGAAGTTTTGCAAGAGAAAACACAAGATGGATTCCTCAACAAAGGTAGATTTTGCAAATGGTCATACTCATAAGAAGGCCAGTAAAAACCAAGGTGATCTGAGGCTTCTACAGCTTCTAAGCTTTGAGCTACTACAAGACCAAAATGAAAATCAAGCCCAATAATCAAAACTTCTAGGAATTTCACCTAAAACCCTAACACCAATGGAATTAACCTAAGAAAAGTTCTTAACAAGTCATATGCAGGTCTGGGTAGGGGATAACAACATCTAAACAAAAACTAAGCTGACTACAAGAGAAAATCTTAATTTTTCCAAAATTTTGACAGGGTCCATAGGCCCACAGTTCACACAGGTGTCGTACCGCTCTGTGTGAAAAGCAAAAGTGCGGATAGGTCCGCACTGTGTTGCAAGCCGAGGGTGCGGTCCTCTCCCAAAGTTATGAAAAACAAAAAGTAATCCAAGATCTACTAAATCTACCCAATTCCACACACAACAAGCCAAAAACAGAAACAAAAACACAGTTTCTCAAGTCAAAGTAAAAACAAGGAAAAAATCAAGTCCCCGGCAGAGTCGCCATTTTGTCACATGGAATGAGTCGATTTTGCGGACAAGATCGGCCTCCCTAGTATCTAACGATATCTAGTGACAAGAAAGCCAATCAAAAACTATCTTTCTCTAAATATGCAATTTATAAACAAAGGCAAACAAGTGTTTTAGGCCTACCTTGGGTCCAATGCAAGTTTGTGGAAGCCTCGCTCCTTTGATCCAAATGAGCTCCCTTGTAGAAAATCTGCAAACACAAACAAGCAAACAAATTAAATAGCACCTGAAAAGCCAATATCATAAAGCATACTTATCATGATGATCAAGGAATTCATGAAACAAATGACATAAGACAATTTGTTGAGAAAAATGAATATGATTGTATTAATTCAAATCAAAGAAGAACTTTACAACCTGTGCCTTGATGCTGTACAAGCTCCTCCCAGGGTCCAACAAGAAGTCTCCTCTACTTTGACAAGTTTCACTCTCTTCCCAATGAAGCCAAAAGGTATGTGATCTCTCCTCTCAAGCTTAACTAGGAAGTCTCAATTCCACCAGCATTTACCCTAAAAAATGTTCAGCTTCTAACCTCCCTAGCAACCAGCCCAATGCCTTAATTTATAGTGCAATGGAGGGAAGTTACTAGGTCCTCCTTCAAAGGGATAGCTCCTCTCATCAAGGGATTAGCTCCTTCTCTTTTGGGATGCATGAACCACCTAAGAGCGAACAATCCACGTCAAAATTCCTTCTAGAATCATCTAGAATTAACCCAAAGTGAGTTTTTTAGAATAAACTTGCGCCTTTTTGACTTTCACAAGGGTCCGCACCCACTCCTTTAGAGACAAAGCGGGCAGGTCTGTAGGTAATGTGAACAGGGGGTGCGGGACCGTAGGCAACAGTGAGAGAAAGTGCGGAACCAGAGCTTTGTTGATTTTTAATGTCTTTCTCTCATTTTCAAAGCTTGACATGAAGAGCTGAGGTCTGAGACTTGCTTAGGAGGACAGTATAAGTGATGATAGACCCATACTAACTGCATATAGTCATGGTGACGATATTTTTGTGTAACAAGGTTCACATCAAAGAAGAGGATATCTAAAATACTGCATTCCATACAAGGTATGGAAATTATGAGTTTGTGGTGGTTCCTTTTGGTCTTACTAATGCTCAAACCACCTTGATGTGTTTGATGAACAATGTGTCACATCCTTACCTAGACAAGTGTTTGATAGTGTTTATTGATGATATATTGATATACTCCAAGAATGAGCAGGAGCATGTAGAGCACCTCGAAGCAATGATGAGATTGTTTAGAGAGAATTAGTTGTATGATGTTGTAGTGGCTACAAACACCCTCCAAAATTTTGCCTTAGCTTTATTTTGGAGCCTCCCTACCAACCTTTCACAGCAGCATGTCTTGCTTCATCAAGTACACAAGCTTCAGTGATTTTCTTACAGAAAGGAAACCTCTCTATAAGAGCTTGATGCATTCCCCTCACAGGTTGTTTCTCCAGACTTGGTCCAGCTGCAGGCTTAGCATCTCCCCTCAAGAAATTGTGCAATTATAGAGGGAAACTAGCCTTCCCTCTAGAAATTATGCAATTTAGTCTAGCAGCCTGTTGGGCTCCAAAATTGCACAATTCCTCCCAGCAAGGTTGCTCAGCCCAGGAATTGCGCAATCCTGGACACCAGTCAGCTGCTCTGCCCAGAAATTACGCAAATATCTTGGGCAGTCAGCCTAACTCCCTTCTAGAAATGCACATTTTCTCCCAGCAGTTGATCAACCTCTTGCATGTGTAGTTGGGTTGACCAGTTCCACCCGAGACCAAGGAAACTTGACTTGCATGCATGGCTTGCTTTTTCCTAGAATGGCAAAAGGCAATATACAAAAATCATCCCTTGATTCAGGGAGCTATTTTTAGCAACTAGAGGTTACATGAAAATATCGTTTTAGGATCTTTCCTCCAAGTGTCGATTTTCCTATATTTGTGGCATGCGTGTCTATTGTGCTATTCAACAACCCCCCATTTGTTAATAGTAGTAGTCAATATTACATTAATAAATGGGGACCCTTTAAAAAATCTTTCCAAAAATAAGTTTAGAATTTAGGCATTTTCTTTATTAATTTTTGGAATAAAACAAGATATCAATCAAACACCTTTTCAAAAAACTATTAAATGTCTCCCTTTCCCACATATTGCACGATCAAGCGTGATTGAAAGCCTTGCTAATCCACCAAATCTAGCAAAAAGCGATCAAAAGAGGACTCTGCGCTTTAATACTTTGAAACTAGTACGTTTCTTATATAAACTAAGTCCTAAGGCATTTTATTAAAACTAAGGTCCGCATTGCATATCACTATTCTTAGAAGGCGCACCTTAATGAGTTAC
Source organism: Pinus tabuliformis (assembly GCA_031772625.1). Taxonomy (NCBI): domain Eukaryota; kingdom Viridiplantae; phylum Streptophyta; class Pinopsida; order Pinales; family Pinaceae; genus Pinus; species Pinus tabuliformis. Next base: position 965,522,073 of record CM062818.1, read on the forward strand.
CTTAAAAATGTGCGAGATGTGAAATTGTGATAACAACATTTCCCTTACCGCATCGCATTTCAGACATTTAAAGGAACACCACAAACTTACCATCCGTTGAGATTGCGAAATGTGATTGAAACCTAGACCCACTCTCAAGATACGTCACAGACAAGTATTTAGGTTCGCTGCTTAATAAAAAGTGATTTACACAAGAAAACCTAACAAATGGGTTATGTCCTAGAAACAATAGTAAGCGGCCCGCATCTCGCATATCATAGAAACAATAAGGAAAGCATACAAACATAACGCGATAATGCGTTCTACGAGATTGCTTTGCAAATCGCAAAATCACCATTTTCGCAATTTAAAGGCTCGTCGACCTAGAAGATTTCTTCCCGACTTACAATGCAGACATTAATGAACATTAAAGCTAAGAGATAACGAACCATTAGTGGAAATTTAGTAAAAGTTAATGGAATTTATGTGTGAAAAGCCATCCAAGGTGATATGATATCTCCTCACTTGCATTCAAATAAAACTCCTTTATTATCACCTTTTCCAGTTATCTGTATTATCCCAGCTTACGTTCATTCTTATCTCTGTATATTTGATGGCTACTGTTTTTCTCCATTTTCAGGGAAAATCCATAGAAGGAGTCTTTGGGAGCGATGGTAAAGAAGGCCAAAGCAGTTGCATCTAAGAAATCAAAAATGACTTCTTTATTCACAGATACTACATGCAACAGAGAAGGAGGGACCTCTACGTGGGAAACCATGTATGATTTATTAGAAGAAGAGAAACCAAGACCTCTAGAAACAAAGGTCACAGCTGACGGTCGTACTTCCTCAGATGCCACCATTTTTTAGACGGCATGCTCATTTCTGCATCGCATAGCCACGCGCCCAAAGATAATCCCTTACATAGATATGGTCAAGTGGATTATTGATCAGGCCGATATCTCAGACAAAGAATTTAAGAATAGAAGCCAAGAGGTTATGGGATCTTTTTCACTAGACAACCTACGACTTATGTACCACCTACCAGAGCCACAAGCCATCTACAACAAACAGTTCCTTGAGAAGTTTTCCAAAGAGAATAAGGACCCAACAGATGTCACCCGGACTTGGTCGAATAATGAGGGCAAGATCAAAAAGGACAAAGTGGGTATGTACTCTACTGCATCTATTTCTCCTCCCCATAGTTTTGCAGCAGTCATGCTATGTAGGATGTTTAGCAATCCTAATAGCACTAAATTTTCCCCAGAATGGCTGCCATTAATAGATGCAGTTGTAAACACAACCATAATGAATTGGGCCCAAATCTTGTCTGATAATTCAGCAAAGGATCGATTATAGGAGGAAAAGGAGTGCCTCAACGAGGATTTACCCTCCATTTTTTATGAGTGCCTATGTGATGGATACAATTCGTTTTGGTTCAAAATTTCCTATCATGGGATGGAAGTGGACTATGAAAGATCCACTTCCCATTCATATATATCATAATGGCATGTGGGAGTTTCAGTTTCACCCGCATTTTTACAAAATTTGTCGTGGGGTCATGCTGCCTATCCACAAGCAAGTTTACAATCGAGATGCCCCTAGGTTTTCTAAGGAAGCTGAGGTAGATATCCTCCTAGTGGCCAGATGGTTTGGGTAGGAAACATTCACATATATTAGGTTTTTTGGGAGCATCACCCTAGGTTTTCTAAGGAAGCTGAGGTATATATCCTTCTAGTGGCCAGATGGTTTGGGTAGGAAACATTCACATATATTAGGTTTTTTGGGAGCATCACCCTAGGTTTTCTAAGGAAGCTGAGGTAGATATCCTCCTTGTGGCTAGATGGTTTGGGTAGGAAACATTCACATATATTAGGTTTTTTGGGAGCATCACCTCGCCTCATGTCCTCCCATACCATGTTATAGACAAATTGATGGCTAGAGAGATAGCCTATCAAAAAACTAGTGAGGGTGGGCTAAGCAAAGGATTAAAGGAAGCGAAAAGGCCATTTGGCCTACATGTCCATTACAGTGTGGAGCATTTGCACTGCACGATCTGGGCCATGCATTCAAAGAATCAGAGATCATGCAATCTCTGAAATTACCTAAATTCCCAGGTCGCTAGTATGACCCAAATGGCACTACCAAATACTTCACTACCATGGTAAAATTGAAGGTATTCAGTCATGAGGAAGATGCATTTGATGACATCTTCAACAGAAAGAGACATTCACAGAAGTGAAGCACATGTCATCACTATTTTTTCACCAAGAATCTTGAAGACTTTCATCAATACAGAGAAAGGATATTGTTAAAGTCCCATTGGACCAATTATCGATTGAACCAATAAGGGAGCCAACTCCTTGCATAAGCCTAGAAGGGAGTTCCAGACAAAATTCTAAAGATGATTCCCAAGCAAAGTCCCAAGAGAAGTCTACCAGGGAGTCAGAGAAATCAGAGCAATAGTCACAGAATGGGGGAAGCAAAAGCAAGGAGTCAGAAAAGGATACAACCCAATCTATAGAAAAGACAGTTGAGCAAACCTTAGCTAGAAAACAGGTTGAAATTCATTCCACATCCACCCAGTCAACCAAACCCCCGGTGATTGATTTAGAGAAAGAATGGGAGCATTTTAATACAAAGCTCCATACAGAGAAACAAGCACCTGAACCACAAACTCCAAAACACAAAACAACTAAAGAAATTACATTAGATAAAATTGTAAGTACTCAAGAGGTAGAGCACATTCCTACCACTCCTACCTCTGAAATTGTTTTAAGAATTGAGGAGATTCCTCCTTTAGATGTGTTCTATAGCCCAACCCACAAAATTGTTGTCAAAAGGTAGAGAAAAAAGAGGAAGTTGGATGCTACAGCTGCTACTACTCCTGATAATGAACCGATGAATATTGTCAAGAAAGACTCACCCATTGACCCATCTGACAACCTTACTAGACTGTCTCACTTTGCAGGAGCCTACGCTACAGCGACTATTGACAAAGCAACAAAAGTACAAATTTTGCTCAGAGAAAAGGAAAATAAATTTTGTTGTTGGAACAACAGTTAGAGCAAGAAAAATCTAACCAACAAGCGGAATTGCAAATAGCCAAGCTCCAGCAAGAATTCAAGTAGATGCAAATAAAACATCAAGCCAGTTTAGCAGAAAAGGAAGCACAGATACAAGCATTAATAGATAAGTATAAGGACAACCCAAATATTGATTAGTTTATAATCGAAGCGCTCAGCCTAAACTCCCAGCTAATGCATCAAAAATAAATTCTATGCCAGAAGGTCTCGTAGTTGAGTCCTTATTGCGAGACTAGTGACAAGTTAATGAGTCAAGTCGTTGACATGAGACTTGAATATGATGAAGTCTTGAAAATAGTTTCCGACTTCATCACCTCGTAGAATTTAGAGGATGGGAGGAAGGTTGATTTACCTATATTGGAGGAGTCACACAAAGAAATATTATTTGAAGACTGGGATTCTCGAATTAGGCAAGCAGAAAAGGCAACGGCGGTCGTAGTAGCAGCAGCAAACTGTGTTATTGAAAACATCAACGAAAATCTACATAGCACAACCCTGGTGGCAGAGTCTATACCAGGTTTTATTCTGAATGTCAAATAGCTTGAACAACAATGGAGGCAGGCAACAGGAGAAAAAGACGAAGCAATTAGGCAAATTACCAAGTTAAACTGGGAAGCATACTGGCAATATTTAATTAAACCTTACGGCCAGTGGATGACCCTGCGATGCCTAACCTCTTCCATGCAGAAAATGGTGCCAGCACTGACCGATGTTGTGTTCACTTGGCAGTTGAAATCTGCAATCAACCGACCGAAACAGCTCAAACTCATGACGGACATCGACGATCTTAAAGATCAAATGCAAAGGAGTTAGTCACCATGTTTTAATTTCTATTTTTGTTTTGTTTTGCACAATTTAAGGAAGGTTGTTTAAACCTCGTCAACTATTTTTGTAATAATCTATTATTAGGATTTATAGTTTAGTATTTAAACCCCTCTCATGCATTTAGAGAGGGGTCCAGAAATTTTATCAGAAACAATCTTCAAAACATGCACTTCTGTCCCTTTGAGGAAGTTCTGGTGAAATGAATGGAATGGGATTTCTTTTCATCTTATCTGGCATCTTCTACTGAAATTGCACTTTTGTACTCTTAGATGGTGTTGGATTGATTGGAAGTAGGTCGATATTGCTGAAACACATGAGCAGAACTTATTACAAATGGTACTTTTATCTCATGATTTTGTTTTGTTTATGTATTAAGTAGTAATTTTTTCTTCAAATTGTTTATGTATGAAAGTTTAAAGCTTGGTTAGCATTATTGCACTTTTGTATGGTGATGACCTAAATTTTATGCTGAATATATGAATAATTTCTTATGCAATATATCTTTCACAATCGTTTTGCCTAACTATTTATTCGAAACGATTATTGTTAAAATGATTTCACTTCCTATTGCAGTTGAATGATCTTTATTACCAATTGCTTTAGGACAATATTGTAGATCACATGTTTCAATTTTATTCCCGGGTATAGTCATAGCTAGATAGTGTTTAAATTAGGATATGTGCATGTGATTATTAGTTTAGATTAGATTACTTTTAGCTTAAACATTCTGTTGAACTATCATATATCACCCCATCAGCACTATCATAATTTATATTGGGAAACTGGTCCCATTACCCCTAATCGGAGCCACTACACCAAACAGAAAAGGAGCTGCCAACCAAGGTCCGGACCGAGTGGTTTTCCCCCATTGTTTCAAGCAAAGATTTTGGAGGCTTCAACAGCATCATGAGCCCAAACTTATTTATTCGGCACATCAGAGCTCATTCTTTCACATCGATCTTGGAGCTCTAACATCCCACAACACATCTAGGACTCTCTGATACATCTGGCTCAGCTATTCACAGGTAAGTGGTCTCAGCTTGTCTTTTTCAACATTTATGTTGATTTTTGTGTTTTTGCTTGTGTGAGTGTTGTTTTCTTCATTTCTTTGAATGCTTTCTATCATTTACATGCATACTAGCTTGTACTAGCATTGTTACAGTTTTCGTTGCTATCTTACTGTTGTCGCATGCATGAAATTGTTTTGCACGAACGGTCGCTAATTCGGCAGCCTGCTTCACCCACATGCATATTGTTCCGTTTTCTAAATATTTCATTCACTTTTTGCATGCATGATCATTTGATTCTGCTTACGCTCAATATCGCCATGCATTCACTTTCACATTTGCATTCAGTTTCCGTCAACGGGTCTCAACAACTTGGCCCAGAATCTATCTCACCAAGACAACATTGCAAAATCCTAAGAGGGAAGGCTCTGCCTTCCTCTCCAAAAATGCACATTTCTTCCCAAAAGCTATTCCCCAGGCCTTCTTTGCGCAATTCTCAGGGACAGTGGTTGTTGGCCCAAAAAATTGTGCAATGTAGTCACTAAGCCTGTAGTCATTTCCAGTTGAAATTGCATATTGCACAATTCCAACAGTCAGTAGTTAGCCTGGATTGCGCATTGCACAAATCCAGCAGCTCCCAGATAGCCCAGACTTCCTTTTGTGCAGTTCTGGTAGCTAGTCATCGGCCTCCCAGAAGAAATTGCGCAATCTTTGCTTATCAATCCCCAGGTATGTGTTATGTCGTTCCTCCAATTTGCTTTGGTTTTCGCTGACATATTTCTTACCATGCATGTCGCTTTGTCTCCAGATCTAGTAGGAGTTTGTCTGCCTCTTGACAGTTCAGATCAATGACCTCCAAGAGAACAAGATCAAAGGACACTGATGGAAGTGCAACTAGAGCAGCGGTTGAGCGAGTGTCTGCAAGTCTACCGATCTATGAAGATATCAAGCTGATTCTAGACAAGGACATCAAACTGAAATGGCAAGAGGTCAATGATGCATTTATAAGCACATTTTGGGAAGACCTCAAAGACTGCCAAGTATACGTGAACATTCACAAGTCTAGCTTGTACCAGATTTCATGCAGATACCCGTGTTCTCATGCGTAGACATGATACAATGGATCATCTCACACACTAATCCCGAGATGATGACCTTCAGAAGTGTCAGCGGGACAAAGATTGCAGCCTTCAAGGCAGAGGATTACAATGAGATGTATCATATGTCAGAGCCCATAACTATCATGGAGACTCCCTTCATCTTACCCAACAATAATGCCAACTCCAGAGACATTCTGAAGAACTGGGTAAAGGAGCTGACTAGATTTAGGATGACACCCAACTAGATCTACAAGACGAAGATACTATGGAAGGTGTATCAATATGTCGATTGTATGGCCAAGAAAGCACGGAAACCTTCCCACAGAGTTATGTGATCGCGCTGGACTAACTGGCCAGAGAGGGAAAGCCATGCAACTGGTTCGGCATGTTGGCTCATCAGCTGAAGGAATAGGTAACAAGGGCTTAACAGCCGCCCAAAGGTATGTAAGCAGAAATCTACATGTCTGCTTACATCTTAGATGCAGTATGTGCCCGACAGGAGTTCCCGGGCTCGAAGTGGGCATGGTCACCGACGGAGACTGCTGTGAACACGTATTGTAAGATGTTGTCCAAATGCAGCTTCATAGGAGTTATTACATGGTTGTTCGATCATTTTGTCACCCTGGTTTAAAAGATGATATTCGAACAAGATCCACCCAGCATGTCAATGGCAGTAATGGAGGCATTAATAGACATAGTTGATTGGTATGCCTCACCATATGGCACCTTCATACGAATGTACAGCGCGGAGAAGCCTTCGCATGTTCTACTGAAGTTTTCCTTGGACGTGCTCATCATGCAGGAAGTAGCATATCACATCTCGACATCATTGACGGCTAGACTACACAGGAAGAAGAAGGCACCTTAGCCCGCTCATCCACTACGCATTGGGTCATATGAGATCTGAAGTTTCAATCATGTAGATGTCGAAGCAAAGTCAATGAAGAAGTATCCATTCGACTCCAACGGCTCATTCGACCTTTGCCATTGGTCGATTTAGCAGTTGGAGTCTCTGCTCAGACTATTTAACTTGCTATGCTGGATCTGTTTCTTCAACTTGTCCTGACGATGAACTACACTGGTTGGTTCGAAACGCGTCGACAAAGGTCTTTCTATATGTGATTTACGCCGAAGCTCTTCTTATAACACATTGTCTTGTGAAATATCATTGATCGAGAGTATAATTCAACTGGATCCATGGGGCATTTCATTTGGTGGAGGAGGACCCATGGGATATTTCTAGAGTTTCTCCAGACCCAATGAATAGGTCGGCTTTCTTGTGGAGTGGTTAGCGAAGCAACCTGAAGCAGCATCCCGAAGAGCACCAGAATCAGCAGCAGTAATAGATATGAACATACCAGTGCACGGCAAGGGCAAGAGAAAGATTGTCCATCGCATGGAGGAAGAGCAAAGTAGAAAGTTCCGAGCAAGTCCATTTATGGAGAAAGCAGCTATGGCTATAGAGGTGAAGAGCAACACAATAAGAGAATCACACAAAGGCAGAGGGAGAAGCAAAGAATGGAGGAAACAGAGAAGGAGTTTCATGAGTTGAAGGAGCAACTCTGAAAGGAACAAAAGTTGAACAAACAGGAGAGGGAAGCGCAACAACAATAGGTACATCAGGGGGTGCAGCATGTGCAGATGGATGAATCAGTGCCCGTACAAGTAGTGGATTCACTAGAACAGTTGGCATTAGGTGAGCAGGGTGAACCATCGCAAGAGCAGGACTTCACTCATGAGATAGAGCGAGCGCTTGAACGGATGGATACAGAAATGGAGTATCAGGAGTTAGAGCAGGACATCGACCTCATGCCTCAAAACCAAGAGGTCAACCCACCACCTTCACGCATCCAGAATATGAGAAGTCCCAAGTGACCAAGGAGACACTGAGATCCTTGGAGATCAGCAGGAAGGAGAGATGCACAACATCTCATTCGACGAGTCTCAACATAGAGTTGTGAAATCCCGTAGAGTGTCAACTCAAGAAGATCATACATCTCCTGCACAGTATGAGGAATGATTGATTGTGTCTAACGTGCACAAACATCCAGCTGCCTTGGCCGATGCCACTAGAGCATATGTCAAAGCCACTAGCTCAAGTGTTCGCTTTCTGATAGCTGAGAATGAACGAATGGATAAGGAGCTAAAGAAGGCCAAGCAAGGAAGAGATTTTGTGACAAGGTCCACCCGACCAGAACTGAAGAAGGCAATACTAGATGAATTATTGCCCCTTGACACCAGGGAAAATTTTAAGAACCACCCTAAATTTATATGTATAATAAATGGGCTAATCCCCATGATACTTAGGAAAAATGGGAGGTGATTTTATCAATAATATAATATGTATATATAATTTTTTTGGTGAATCTCTCACCAGATTATATTATCTTGTACAGTGATGGAGAATCTTTCATTGAATTATAAAATCTTGTAAGATCTTGGCAAATATTTTACTGAATAATAAAACATTGTGAAGTCTTGGCGAATGTTTTGTTAAAGTATGAAACCATATACGATAATAAGAAAACATATTCATTAAACTATAATATACTAACATACATGTTTGGAAAAAAGAAACATAATTTTCTCTTCCTACAAACAATGTTCCAAGTTTCAGTGGCCGTGTTTGTCAAGGTTCTTACAATACACTCTTTCATATCCTTCTATTAGTTTTGATAATATTCCACAACAAAGTTCTTGTAGGTGTTGATATTGACAACGAGTTCTGTCAAGGTAGGAGAGATTAATCTTTTCTCTACAACTTTTGTCAAGCTACCACTTTTTTCAAGTTATCAAATTTCTTTCTTATTCCATAGACTCCAACTGCGAGATAAAAAAAAAACACATCAAGTTTGTTTACCCCAACACGCCAACAAGTAGCAAGCCCCAACTATATTATATAAGAAAGTATTAGGTATCCCAAAGGCTTGAAGGGGATCTAATTGAAAGAAGTGACCATTGTGAGAATCCTTCCAATCAATATATGAATATATAAATGTAGATTTATTATTATTTTAATTGGAAATCTTCAATTAAATAATAAAATTTAATTACGTCTCTCCCAATCTAAATTGCTTATTAGCATAATTCACTACCCTCATAGGTCTCGCATTTTTTAACAATGTTGTAACATGTAGATTAATTTCCTTTTTGGTGAACAATCTCCACCTTTTAGGAAAATATGGTGGAGTGGCTCCAACCCCTACAGACCAACCTATATCCATATTAACTACACATCTACCACTCTTAGGGGGATGAAATCTATTTATCCATCTTAGCACTTGGTAGACCCAGAATTAAGATGGATCTAAGCTGATAGAATTATTACCATGGGTCAATACCATGGGTTATAATAAACCTGGAGCTTAAAAATTACTATTTGTAATTTATAAAAATTAATAAAATTAATAATTGATTTTTATTTTATTTTTTATTTTTTATTTTAACCAAGTTAAAATGTTTAACATACATTAAATTACAACATCCATTTTTACTCTTGATCCACCAAGCCCATCAAATATTTTTTCACTCTATGCTAGTTTGCATATTACAATATTTGATCCCTCTCGCGGCTTAGTAGATCCAGAGTAAAGATGGATCTATGTTGGTTTAATTCCCCCATTTAAATAGGCTACATTCCACATGAATACCATGGGTCAATACCATGTGCCATTTTTATTTTTATTAATACTAATATTAGGGTTAATAATGTTTTTTTCATGGTATTAATAATAATCTAGCCCATGGTATTTGGCCCATAGTATTTTGCCGATAGGTTTCACCTAAATATAATGCATTTTTTAGTGTTCGTAAATATAAGGTGACTTATGGAGTAAATATAAAAAAATATTTTATTTGTTTACCATACCTCTCGTTTATTTATATTTTTATTAATTTACCATACCTCTTTTACAAATATGGTATTTGGCCCATAGGATTCACTTAAATAAAACCTCTTTTTTGAGCCTTCATAAATAGAAAGAGGGTTATGGACTAAATATAAAAAGAGGTTTTATTTATTTACCATACGTCTAGTTTATTTATATTTTTACTTATTTACCATACCTTTTGAGTAAGTATAAAAAAAAAGGTTTTATTTATTTACCATACCTCCACTTTATTTATATTTTTATTTGTTTACACCCTTGCATGTATATAAGGTGACTTATGGAGTAGATATAGAAAATGCTTTATTTATTTACCATACCTCTCATTTATTTATATTTTTATTAATTTACCATACCTCTTTTATAAATATGGTATTTGGCCCATAGGATTCACTTAAATGATGATGATGATGATGATGATGGTTAACGTCCTCTGAGACCAAACATTGGTCTATCGGACTTAAAGAAACAAATTATTTATTTTGATTTAAGATTTTATTCCTATGCTCAAAAAGCTTGGAGAGAAGCCTCTCGAGCTCACTATAATTTTGACATTGTAAAAGTCTAAGAAGGTCAGTATTGTGACAGATTATGACACTGAGATCTAATGTGGTTGTACGCAGGGCACTCTAAGAGAAAACCTATTCTTGAAAATTAGGGCGAATGGAAGGTTGTATCTCCTAATTTCAAGGGCTAAATTTACCTTTTTTACCCTCTCCCTTAAAATAAGGTGGGCTATTTGAGGCAATTTGTAAAAATGTACTATGATACAAAATATTCGCCCACTAAAAATTTAAAACCCCTTAATTTCACCTAAGGGCGAAAATTCGCCCCTAAAATTTTTTGTGCTTGACACAGTTATGCGGGCATTGTATTCCAAGTTTGGTATTGTGCATAAGGCAGTCATCCATCTCAACATATGGTAGCAACGATGTGTTAGAAGAGCATGTATCTTGTCAAACGTCCATGTTGTTGTTGATTACATGCAAACATGGGCAATGAGATACAAGGGAGCCCCGCTTCATTTGCCTAAGATGATGAAGCCCAGAGTGGTCGAGCTGAAGGCACGTATCTAGAGTCAGATACAGAACTATGAGGAGCTCCCACAGCTCATCACTAGTCTACAAGCTTGCCATGCACATGTATTCAAGAGTATGGATGTTGTGGTGCACACACATGCGATCCCATCTATTGGGACTCTCACCCAAGCGAAGACAAAGGCACAGGTCCGACTAGAGCTTGACTCGTACTTTGACGAGTTGATGCACATTTCCACCAACCCAGACTTGCCCATCAGTGCAAACATCATGCACAAGTATGTTGTTGGTCCGACCGCATTGAAAACAATGATGTGCATGCTTTCAGACGAGCTGGACAGAGGAGCCTAAGCAGTGTACCCGGATGCTATGGAGGCAAGAGTCAGGTTCCAGAAAGATGTCACCGTGGAGCAAAAGGACACCATTGCGGACTACCGATCTTGGCATCAGTTCGCTACTGTCAATCACAATGAAGATATCGAAGAGTTGGTCTTCCAATAGTTGTCCGAGTCATAGTGATGTCTAGCAAGGCTTGCTCAAGCTATTTTGTCTCACATGGGTACATGTGCATTGTAATGTAACATTTTGTCAAGTGTAAGTTCAAGTGTCGATAGTTGGATGTAATAGTCATAGAGTAGATGAAGAGTCATGAGGGTAGATGAACTGTCACAAAGGGGAGTGTCAAGGGTCACCCCACCCTTTGTTATAAATAGTCCCTCATAACTCATTGTAGAGGCTTTTGGTCAGCCAAGCTTCTGATAAGACTATCTTGGAGAGAGCTTGGATAGTATTGTAACGAGCCTTGGCTTCTCCACTGCACAGAGCTAGTACATCTCTTTGGAGGAGCAGGGGGTTGGACATGGATGTATTGTATGATTGGAACTTACACTTCTTAATATAAAAAGATCTAGCATGTTTCATGCATATGTTGTATTGTATTTATGCTATCTGGTTTACTCTAATGATATATGTATTTGTTTGCTTACACACGCATGTATAGATTTCTGTGTATGTATGTATGAATCTTTTTTAAATGTGTTGTTGGTTTAAGCCTCACTTTGGATTGCTAGCTAACTTTCCTTCCATGTTGTGATGCATCTTTGTTCGTGTGTTCCCTTCTTAACTCCGTGTTATCACAGGTTTCTAAGGGGCGCACTCATCTAAACCCCCGTGTGTTAGAACCTCTCATGCACCTTCCTTGGCTCATTCCATATGTCACACCCTTACTACCAACAGAGTTATCTTACTTGCCTGTGTGCGAAATCGTGGTCAAGGCATTACCATACGACCCACAGCTGGGACTCCTACACCAAAAGGTCTGAGGTATAATTGGGACTTCTTATCGAGGAGATCCCCTGACATGTTGGCGGGTCCAACACCGTCAACATTTCTAGCGCTGGAAGGAGGATCAGATGAAAATTTGTGTCCTCTCATCCTGTTTTGAACTTTTGCATATCTATCATGGATTCTTGCACTCTTCTTCCTTTGCGATGTTTTTCGAATCCCAAATTTGTTACCATAATGAAGGAGTTTTCTGATCACTTGCCCACATACACGTATGATGGTGAAGGCGAAGTGGCTGGCCTGAGTTCTTACATGACTTTCTTTCCATGCTTCATGAGGAAGATGGATGTTCAGACAAACATGCCAATTTGTTGCTTGCATACGCCCTTCACGAATCTCCACATCGATGGCTATGCAGCATACTGAATGATAGCATGCACTCACTTGAGCACTTCTGTGATCTCATTGAAGACACTTTCTATCATTTTTATCCAGAACATCTTGACCAAAAATTGTTACAACAATGGAAGGCTCCGCATGAATCCCCTATGGATTTTTCGTCGTGCTTCCGTGAGTTTTAGTTTCAAGCTCCAATGAGCCAGATGAAATTTTTCTATCCTTGGGACTGATTCGAGTATTTTTTTAAGAAATCTGCGCATCCCAAGAAGAAGTTTGAAATTAATCCTCACTCAGTATTCTTCAGTGATGGAGTTGTGCAATCACAGACAGATAGGGCCACTGTCACAAGTGATTGTCTGTCGTCCCCTCATCAAACAACTCCACCATTGCAGAGTGATGCGGGAGATCATGCTTGTACATTTGTTCAGCTGTCACATTCTCCCAACATCGCTTCACTTAATTTTCATGTCGATTTGGTTGTGAGTCCATCGATTTATCACATGCATTTTGTTCCAAAACCTCTGTCTTCGTACTCGACTAATCCTCTAGATGATATTGTCTTGTGTTCTTCCATTTTGGACTCTACACTTGTTGTGAACGAGGATCAAGCCATTGACGGGGTTAGTGTTGCACAACCAACATGCGCTATCATTCATGAAGAGTATGTCTAGGAGCTTGAGCACCAACACTCGGTGAAGGATGACTCCCTTCCATCCGAGCCCCCTCCGTTCTTTCCTGACATTTTTGGTGAGCCTGCCATCCATGATTTCACATGTGTATATTCATCCATGGATGCACCCATTGTTGATCACTTGCAGGACACAACGGATGTCAGTCCATCATCCGACAATGGAGAGGATATGCTATTCATTGAAAATCCACTTAATTTTTCATTTGACTTTTGCAAAAAATACAGAGGATGAATTTTTTCGCTTCTCATCTACCCCTCTGTTTGATTCATTAGATCATGAGGATGCCAATGAAATCATTGATTTTTCTGATCATGGCTGTCGTGATCCATTTACTCCCATATCCGATAACGATCATGATTCTATCGCAATCGATTTTTCAAATCCACCGGTTTATGATTATCTATCTGATGATGAAGTCAAAACACCCAAGACTGTCGAGGCACTTCAGCCCGAGTTGATAGTTATGTTAGGCCCTCGCTCTCTTGGGGTTAGTTTCACTTCTGATCAGGAAATTTTTCAATCACCCAAGGCTCCTCATCACTCATATGTATGTATTGAAGATCAATCTCACACACAGATCATGCTTCCTCCACTCAAACTGCACGATCCCATCATTCATGCATTGGAGGATTCTTACATTGCAAGCACGCGTGCACGATGCAAGATGTCTTTGTTTCTTTTGTTTGCTTGCATGTCACAGTCAAGAATATGCGTATGCTTCAAAGTTTCACGCAATGTCGCATAGCATCATGACAAGTCCATGACCACATGTCATGCACGTGCACTCACTTATGTCCTGTGGACACTTTTAAACATGAAGTGTGTTTGTCTTCATTGTTATATATTTCTTGCTTGCTGGTCTACACAACTGGGTTGCTCGCGGACAAAGCCTTCACCAACATGGGTCAACCAATGCGCTGATGGCTACATTGGAAATATCACTTCACGTGATCAGACCCATGCACCATTAGCTTAGGAGTATGAGTAGTGTTTGCTTTCATTTGGTTTTCTTGCATGCTTGTCTACTTACTTGTTTAGTTTTGTTTGTTGCTCGCTTTCTTGTTTGCTTATTCACTTTGCTTTCTCTTTTTCTTCTGCTTCCGCTTTGCTTTTTTTTATTGTTTTTTTGTTTTGTTCATAGGTTAGTTTTGCACGAAACCATGTGTGACTCTTGAGACAAATTGGGTAAAGTACAAGAGGCCTTTAACAGCTATCACTACTTGGTTATCTATCATCTTGCCTCTGTGTGATGAACTTGTTATCTTTAGTCCATGATACATCGAAGGAAAATATGTATTGTTCGAAGTGAACCTTGGTGAAAACACAACGCTTGCGTGCTAACTAGTGTCACCTACTCTAGTAGTTTTTTTTTGGGTTAACCCTTGTCATCTCAGTCAAGTAGAGTAAGGTGAGGGGGAAAACCTTAACAAGCATGTCGGAGGTATATAATAAACTACTTCTTTGAAGGAACAACCTCTTCTGCTCTCAATAAGTCGGGTTCCCTCTTCCGCCTCTGAAATGAATAAGTGTTATGCATAGTTATGAAAAAAATGAAAAGTGAAAATTTCAAAAAATGAAAAATGAATAAGGTGAAAGAAGAGAAAGGCTAACTGTGTAGAGAGGTGATGCAAGTAACTTCGCCAAGGTACTAACCAGGTTCGCTGGCAGAGGAGCGATGCTTGTGTTCCTGCGTGACTCCATCGGGGTACTGTCTAGGCCTGCTGGCAGCAGACCAACACAGAGATGAAACTAAGACTCTAACGACTACACTGCTTGTGCAACAATATACCCCTCGACCCCAATCAAAACATCTGTGTTGCCTTGGCTTGGAATGTGTGTCAATCGACTAAGATCTTGGCAGATGCTACATTTTACAATCAGGCTAGTGTGAAACCAAGACAAACTAAGAACTGAACAATACTTCCAATGGTGTTAGACTTGTTTTTCACGAACAAGGTCCATTTAGAGAGTTGGAGTTCTACCAGTGTGTCGCCAAGTGTTGTAGCGACTACAACCACCCTCCAAAATTTTTCCTTAGCTTCGTTTTGGAGCCTTCCTACCAACCTTTCACAACAGCATGTCTTGCTTCGTCAAGTACACAAGCTTTAATGATTTTCTTGCATAAAGTCAGCTTTTCTATTAGAGCTTGATGCATTCCCCTCACAGTATGTTTATTCAGACCTAGTCTAGCTGCAAGCTGAGCAACTCCCTCAAGAAATTGTGCAATTCAGTTTGGCAGCCTACTTGGCTCCAGAATTGTGCAATTCTGCCAGTCAATCTTCATCCAGAAAATTCCAAAATTCCTCCCAGCAAGGCTGCTCAGCCCAGGAATTGCGCAATCCTAGGCAGAAGTCAGCTTCTTTACCCCGAAATTGCACAGATATCTTGGGCAATCAACACAACTCCCTTCCGTAAATGCTTATTTTCTCCCAGCAGTTGAGCAGCCTCTTGCATGTGCAGTTGGGTTGACCAGTTCCACCTGACACCAAAGAAACTTGATTTGCATGCATTGCTTGCTTTTTCTCGGAATAGAAAAAGGCAACATGCAAAAAGAATCCCTTGATTCAGGGACGTATTTTTAGCAGTTGGAGGTCACACGCAACGATCATATTAGAATCTTTCCTCCATGTGTTGCTTTTTCCTAGATTTGTGGCATGCGCATCATGAGCTGAAACTTATTTATTTAACGCATCAGATCTCATTCTTTCACATCGATCTTAGAGATCTAACATCCCATAGCACATCCAGGACTCTCCGACACATCTGACTCAGCTATTCATGGGTAAGTCGTCTAAGCTTGTCTTTTTCAGCATTTCTGTCGCTTTTTGTGTTTTCGCTTGTGTGAGTGTTGTTTTCTTGATTTCTTTGAATGCTTGTTGTCGTTTACATGCATACTAGCTTGTACTAGCACCGTTTCAGTTTTTGTTGCTATCTCACTATTGTCGCATGCATGAAACTATTTTGCACGAACGGTCGCCAATTCGGCAACTCACTTCACCCACATGCATGTTGTTCCGTTTTCTGAATCTTTCATTCATTGTTTGCATGCACGATCATTTTCTTCTGCTTACACTTAGTATCACCATGCATTCACTTTCACATTTGCATTCAGTTTCCCGTCGGCGGGTCTGGGCAGCCTTGGCTCGGACTCTACCTCACCAAGATAGCATTGTGCAATCCTGAGAGGGAAGGCTCTGCCTTCCTCTCCAAAAATGTGAATTTCTACCCAGAAGTTATTCCTCGGGCCTGCTTTGCATACTTTTTAGGGGTAGTGGTTGCTGCCCAGAAAATTGCTCAATGCAGTCACTGAGCCTGCAGTCATTGCCAGCAGAAATTGTGCATTGCGGAATTGCAGCAGTCAGTAGTTAGCCTAGATTGTGCATTGCACAAATCCAGCAGCCTGTCATGCCTCCCAGACAACCCAGACTACCTTGCGCAGTTCTGGCAACCAGTCACCAGCCTCCCAGAAGAAATTGTGCAATCTTTGCCTATCAATCCCCATGTATGTGTTATGTTGTTCCTCCAATTTGCTTTGGTTTTCGCTGACATATTTCTTGCCATGCATGTCGCTTTGTCTCTATATCTAGCAATATTTCGTCCACTTCTTCACAGTTGAGGAACAATGGCCTCTAAGAGAGCAAGATCAAAGCACACTGATGGAAGTGCAACAGGAGCAGCAGTTGAGCGAGTGTCTGCAAGTCTACCGATCTATGAAGATACCAAGCTAATTCTAGACAAGGATATCAAACTGAAATGGCAAGAGGTTAATGATGCATCTAAAGGCACATTTGGGGAATACCTCGAAGACCTCCAGGTATACATGAACATTCACAAGCCGGATTGTACCGAATTGCATGCAAATATCCTATGTTCCCATGCGCGGACATGATACACTGGATCGTCTCACACACTGATCCCAAGACGATGACCTTGAGAAGTGTCAGTGGGACAAAGATTGCAACCTTCAGAGCAAAGGATTACGATGAGATGTATCAAATATCGGAGCCCGTAACTATCATGGAGGCTCCCTTTAGCTTACCTAACAACAATGCTAACTCCAGAGACATTTTGGACAACTGGGTAAAGGAGACGGCTAGATTCAGGATGACACCCAACAAGATCTATGAGACGAAGATACTACGGAAGGCATATTTTTTACTTGGTCATATTTGCATGTCGACTGTATGCCAAGAAAGCATGGAAACGTTCCCACAGAGTTGGGTGATCACGTTGGACCAACTGGCCAGAGAGGGAAAACCATGCAACTGGTCCAACATGTTGGCTCATCAACTAAAGCAATAGGTAAAGAGGGGTCGATAGCCACCCAAAGGTATGCAAGCAGAAATCTACATGTTCATCCACATCTTGGGTGTTGTCTGTGCCCGACAGGAGTTCTCGGGCTTGAAGTAGGCATGATCACCGGCGGAGACTGTTGTGAACACTTATTGTAAGATGTTGCTCGAATGCAGCTTTAGAGGATTTATCACATGGATGTATGATCATTTTGTCACCCCAGTTTACAAGATGATATTCGAAAAGGATCCACCCTGCATGTCAATCACAACAATGGAGGCACTGATAGACATATCTGATTGGTATGCCTCACCATTCGGCACCTTCATACGAATGTGCAGCACGGAGAAGCCTCTGCATGTTCTACCGAAGTTTTCCTTGGACGTGTTCATCAAGCAGGAAGTAACATATCACATCTCAGTGGGATTGACGGCTAGGTTGCAACGGCAGAAGAAGGCACCTTGGCCTGCTCTTTTGCTATGCATTGGGTCATATGAGATCCGAAGTTTCAAGCATGCAGATTTCGAAGTAGAGCCGATGAAGAAGTATCCATTCGACCTCTGAAGTTACAATCCGTATAACCCACACTGACTTGTGAAAGATCACTACACGAGAGTACAATTCAACTGGATCCACGGGGCATTTCATTGGGCGAAGGAGGTGTTCGGTCAATTTAGTGTCCTAAATTGCTCTACATAAATTATCAATCCGGGTATTGTAAACTGATGAAGTGTAGTGCACTGTTTGTGCTAGATAACCTTTCTTACTTCGTTGTTTTTGTGTTTTATGTTGTTTTGGGGGGTTTTTGGTCTTTTAATATCCAATGATTTACAATGTAATTTTCAAAAACTTAGATCTAACTTTTGTAAGGAGTACTCAAAATTCTAAAAATGAAAACAGAGCTAAGACAGACTTGGGAGCAAAGCTTAAGCAAGAAATGAAAATGGAGTTTCTATTCTTGTCTTACCATTATTTCCAAATCATGATTTAAGAACTGGAAGTAAAATTTGTAACTGATGCCTAAATAACTACAGAAATAAAACTAAATGAAATACTTAGTTGCTTTGCCTTCAATTTTGGGAGAAAGTCTCCTTGGGATGAAATTTGAGAAATTATGTACTTCATTAATCTAAAAGAAAGCAAATACATAGATGCAACAAAGACTCATTGCATAAATGAAATGCTCAACCACTTAGTTTAGGATGAATTATCAACTTGAAGGGTTTTTTTAGAGACATTCATTAACACCATGAGTTAGTAAACTTAAAAATAAAATGGCAAAGACAGTAAATGGCACTGATCAATCTAATTGAGAATTTAAAGACTAGTAAAATAGTGAATGAAGAAAACTAGATTACATTACTGAACTTCATCTTCTAACTACTGATAAAAACTAGAAAGAGATCAAGCAAATGGAAGCTACTCTAAATTATGAACACTGTTAATAAGAAAATGATGGAAACTGCATTATAGACATTGTTAGCAAGAAAATGATTATAAACACTGTGAAAGAAAATGATGAATTTACAGTTAACAAGAAGAAGAAAACAAAATGAAATGAAACCTTTTTCAGTGTAGGGGCCCTTTACAACTGATTAGGCCACGCTTGCTTAATCAACTCCAAGCAAACTCCTTCAAATTATCATAAAACATGTGGTCTTCATATTAAAAACAGGGACACAAAATGCCCAGAAATTACAGAGTTCAAAACTCGTTTTCACAATAAAACTATCACTATCACCACTAACTTCTACGGTCCTTTACACACGTATTTATAAAAAAAACATGTAACTGTTTATGGAGAAAAAAATGCTACAGTCAAACACGTAGGAGACAGGTATGCGGAATTTCTACCTCGGCTGCTGGACACATAAATCCAAGACATGGTGGTTATTGGATTTGGTTGTACAGGTGGTTGTTGGAGTCGTAGGTACATGTAGTTATTTTAGACAGCGCTTCCCATCACTATGAAATGTGTTAATTACCATGAAACAGAGTCCTGTTACCTTCGGTCTCTACGTTTGACTTATCCATTGACCATAGTCTTATGCCATCTCCTTTGTCGACCTGGGCTAAGTGAATAGGACAGGGTCCATGTCATGATGATTTCCAAGATGCCCATGTAGCTAGTTTCTCTTTCTGACACCTCGAACCTGTTAAATCATGAAGGCAGTTGTGGAATAGCCAATTAGCTGCAGAATAGGCTGCGTTATGTAGCTAATATACAAAAGCTATTCAAAGAGCAAAACATAAAAGCATAATATGTAAATCACTAAATGTCGTCTTTAATATAGTATATACTGGTCATTGGTGACGAGAATGCATCTTTCTCATGAAAAAAAAAGGAAAAAGAATGAAGAGGGTTGCTATGGAAAGAGTAGTTTTGAGGCTCAACATACCCCCACTGCAAAATCATTGCATGTCCCCATGCAATATTGCCAAAACTATGAACTTTTTCCTTTATTTCATCTTCTCAGATACCTCTGCCAATACATCTAACTTTCTTCTCTTGCTTTTCTTTGAAGTAACAGCCATCCTTGGTTTCTTCATGAGAAGTCTGTACTTGAGGTTGATCACTGTTTTATTCAAGTTTCTGTTCTTCCTCTTCAACTTCCTATTTTTCTTGTACCATAGGCCCAAGTGCAGTATGGTATTGTCATGAATGGATTTATCCAATTTGCTTTGTTCCTTTAGGGCTTCATTTTCTTTCTTAATATGCATATTCAATATCTCCAACTCGTAGATTTCTTAATTGAGTGAGTCAGTCAGAGGTTCTTGTGGATTGACAGGTTGTTTTGGATTGGCTGAGGAACTTGGATCCATTGAAGTATTCCTTTTCTCTAATGACTCTATGTAGTCATAGATTTGTTGTTGTACTAGATCTATGCCAGGAGAAGCTCTGCTTGGGTTGCCTTCAAAATTCTGTGGAGGGGAGTCTTGTGGACTGTGTTCAGATGGAATATTATCAGGAGACTGAACTGGGGTTTCTTCCTCTAAGTTTATAAACTGGGCTTCTTTTGATGTTACCTTCCTAACCTTACCTCAGAGTCTAGAGCTCCTTCTCAGGTTTTGGAAGCTTATGGTTTCTTCCCTTGTGTCCTTCTTCCTCTTTCCTATCCCCTTATTTTTCTTGATTTGCTCCTTAATCTTAGTCAATATTTCAGAGAGTAACTGTTCATCTTCTTGTGGTGATGAAGGTTCAGGAATGTCTTCATCGATTTCTTCAACTCTCTCTTTCATTTTTCCTTTCTGCTTCCTATCCTCTAGTTTAGAAGTTGTTTCTGCATCATTCTTTTGTGAGGAGGTTTGAATGTTGATCTTTCTCCTCCTACTTTTCTTGCCATGATTCTTCTCAGGTGACTCTGGAGCATCCTGGAAAAAATTTCTTACCAAGAAATCTTCCCATGTATCCCCTATACTTCTCAAATGGAATTCAACTAGTATTTTCACTAATCCATGATGATACATAGTTGTTTCTATGGATTCAATTTTCTTTTGAACATTTCTAGCCATCCTTCTCAGACTGTTTAGAAGGAAGAAGGGAAGGTTGATGGTTCCATTTTCTAAAAAGTTCATTAATAATCATATATGGTAAACATACAGAGACCCAAATCTTCCTTCACATGTAATGAATTTTGCAATATTAACAACATATTACTCCATTTGTTCTTGAGTGCTGAAATAGGAATTCCCTTTCTAAATATTGTAACATCCATACCTAGGTTTCTAAGGATCACCTTCCAAGATTCACCATGAAATTCCTTATTTTTAAACCATGTTTCTCCTTGCCTTGGCAGCTCTGTTGCTTCTGCTATGAAGGATTCTGTGACTGCAAATTTGATATCTTCTATCTCCACTTTTGTGCCATCAAATGACCTTGCAAAAGACTTGGTAATTTCCTTGTGGTAACCGTCAAAATTTTCAATAAAATTTAACCATCCGGCCTTCTGTAGCATTCCTTTAAGTTGTGGATACCCCTCGATATACTTTACCCCTACGGTCTTTGTTCTGACAATAAGCCCCATATCCCCTGTTCTCGGTTATCCTTTCAAATTACTCTCACTGTCTATAAAATGAGTGTTGTAAGGAAACAAAATGACTGTGTAAATATGAGAATGGAAAGATTGTATGTATATGAAATGGCTGCATGGATATGAGAGAAAAACTTAAGATTTGGCATGTAATAAATAGACAGTAAGGGTTTAGGGAGTCGTAGATAGGTAGGTCACATTGTCATCTTGACCATTAACAGGTGTAGTTATGGAGGACCGTTTGAGTATAGGTTATGGAGTTTGAAGAGGAGATTGGTTATGAAAGAATCATTGAGACAATTTGTTATTAAAGTTGGAAGATATGGTGGAGACATCGTGGCGGTCAAATCAAATGATGGTTGGTTAAGGAGACATGTGATTACACATACTATACAAACTTATGTTTTCAAATTGCTTTTTGAAATAATTTTTTGCATTTACCTTTGGAACCTTTACCTTTCGCTTGCTAATTTTTTTATGTTGATCCACAAGTACCTTGGGCATGATTGGTCTTCAAAATTGATTTTTCTTCAATTCCCTACATACATGATTTTATTATGAACTGTACACTTGTGCCCAAACTGATAAACAAATTGTATCTGCAGAACAGAATCAACTGCAGAACGTGAAACATAAAGTAAAATATGGCTTATGGATCATGAATGAAATGGAAATGGCTATGTAGGAGAAATGAAATGAAATGTAAGACAAGATGATAAATGAAATGGAGATGGAATGAATACTGAAAAAGGAGAAATTTATTGATGAAATATGGTAATGGGATGAAGTGAGGCTGTAAAATAAAACGGAGTGGGGTGAGGTGAAATGATGAATTTTTCATAATCCAAACTACAAAGTGACTGTGGCTTCTTGTCACTACTTATTTAGAAAGAAAATGGAAAATATAGAGTGTCAGAAACCTCTTATTTTCACTCTTTATTTTTTGTATATGTATGCCAATCAATGATTGGTTTTCAACCTTATTATTATTATTATTCTTTAGGAAAAAAATAAATACTAAGTTAGTGGAGAAGAAGAATTCTTCTTCACTAGCTCCATCTTAGAGTTGTCTTGGAAAATCTTAATAAACTCCTCTTTTGAAATGGGTTTCTAATATATTTTTAATCTATGACCATTCACAAGAAGAGGAGTTTTGCTTTCATCTATTGTTCTGATCCTCACTACTCCATTACTAAAGACTTTTTCAATCTCATATGGCCCAAACCAATGAGTTTGAAACTTCCCTTTAAAATATTTAAACTTTGAATCAAATAACAGTGCCCAATCTCCCTCCTGAAATTTCTTGTCTTTGATATATTTGTCATGCCATTTAGCCCTCTTTTTTTGGACTATACCAGTCCTTTGAATTGCTTCTTACCTGATTTCATCAAGTTCATTTAATTGCTCTAGCCTATGCTTTTGTGCCTCTGATAAATCTAGTCCCAGTTGGACTGCCATCTTGAAAGTTTTGATTTGGAACTCTATAGGGAACATAACTTGTCTCCCATAAACAAGTTCATAGGGTGTATGTCCCATTGTGTTCCTCCATGTAGTTCTATACGCCCATAAGGCTTTAGGAAGCCTTTCTACCCAATCTCTTCTATGTAGATGCACAGTCTTAGTGAGGGTTCCTTCAATCACTTTATTTGTAGATTCCACTTGACCATTTTCTTGTGGATGATAGGGAGTATATTTCCTATGCTTGATCTTGTATTCTTCCACAAGCCCTTCCACTAGGTTAGATGTAAATTGAGATCCCTGATCTGTCACAATTTCTCTTGGAACACCAAAATGAGTGAAGATGTCCTCAAAAAGAAAAATGACTACGGATTTTTCATTAGCAAAAGGTAATGCTTTGGATTCTACCCATTTAGCGACATAATCAGTGCATACCAATATATACTTTCTCTGCTTAGATGGAGGAATAATTGGTCCAACAAAATCTAATGCCCACTTTTCAAAACGTTCGATGAGTACCTGAGTTTGTAATGGCATTTCATTTGAGGGAGCAGGTTTCCCTACCCTTTGGCAGCTGTCACATCTCCTGACATATACTTTAGCATCTTTGAAGATGGATGGCCAATAATATCCTAAAGAAAGGATTTTATAGGATTTCCTCTTGTCAGCAAAGTGTCCACCACACGGCTCATCATGACATGCCTTAAGAATCTCGGGAATTTCATCTTCCCTGACACATCTTCTGATCATAAGGTCTGGCCCTGTTTTATACAATTCGTTAGTGATCCATGAATATCTTGCACTTTCCTGAATAATTTTTTTTTTCTCTAGGAAACAAATGTGAAGGTAACCTTCATGTGGCCAAGTAGTTAGCAATATCTACAAACCAAGGAGTTTGAGTAGTTACTGCAAAAAGATATTTATCAGGAAACTTATCTTCAACCGGAGAATCTTCTTTGATATTCTGAATCCTGGACAAGGAATCAGCAATTGTGTTTTGTTTTCCTGCTCTATCTAGCACAGTAATGTTGAATTCTTGCAAAAGTAAAAGCCATCTTGTAACTCTGCCATTAGTAATAGGTTTATTCATCAAATATCTAATTGCAGAGTGATCTGTATGAACAAATATTCATAGCCTGTTATATAGTGTCTGAACTTGTTAATTGCATGAACAACAGCTAAAAATTCCTTTTCAGTCACAATATAATTCAACTCAGTGGGAGTCAAATTCTTACTTGTATAGTAAATGGCATAAGGAATTAAATCTTTTTGTCCCAATACAGCTCCCAAAGCTGTATCTGAAGCATCTATTGAAATATGGAAAGGGAGTTTCCTATTTGAGCCTCTTAAAATGGGTGCTTCAAAAAATTTTGTTTTCAAGGTTGCAAATGCCAACTAGCAATCAGAATTCCATTTGAATTCACAATCTTTGGTAAGAAATTTGAAGAGTGGGGATGCTATTTTAATGAAGTTTTATATAAATCTTCTATAGTACCCTGTAAATCCCAGAAAACTTCTAACACCCTTTTGGCAATTTGGAATTGATAATTTAGAGATGAGTTCAACTTTAGATTTGTCAATTTTAATCCCATCTCCTGAAATATGATGTCCTGAAACAATATCTTCTGTAAACATCATAAAAAAAATTTCATGGCTTAGTGAAAGGTTTGTTTCCTCACATCTTTTAAGAACTTTTTCCAAATTTTCCAAAGCTTCTTGAAATGTATTCACATAAACTGTAAAATCATCCATATATAACTCCACACAATCATGTATCAGATCAGAAAAATTCCTAGTACTGCTCTTTGGAATGTTGCATGTGCATTACATAACCCAAAAGGAAGCACTCAATATTTATAAGTTCCCCATGGACAAGTAAATGTGGTCTTATCCTGATCTTTAGGTGCTACCCGAATTTGATTATAACCACTAAAACCATCCAAGAATGAGAAATACTTCTTACGTGCTAATGTATCTAACACTTGATCTATAAAAGGCAAAGGAAAATGATCTTTAAGGGTTGCTTTATTCAATTCTCGATAGTCAATGCACACCCTCCATTTACCATTCTTTTTAGGCACAATTACCAAAGGAGAAACCCATTGGCTATCTGAAATTGGGTAAATGAAGTTTACGTTCAATCATTTTTGGAGCTCTTCTTTCACAATCTCCCTAAGATTTGGATTCATCCTTCTTTGAGGTTGTCTGATAGGTCTACTATTTTCCTCAATGTAGATGTGATGGATACAAGTCTTAGGATCAAGGCCTTTCATGTCTGTGTATTCGCATGCAAATGCAGCAGAATGTTTTTGTAATGTTTTGATTAGCTCTTCTTGTTGTAGTTTCTCCAAGTTTTTGTTTATGTTCAACGTCCTACCTGGAAAAATTTCAATTGTAGAGCTACCAAACTCTTCCATAGAATAGATAGACATCTACCTAGATGACAAGTATTCAACATTAGATTTTTCTTGAAATTGCTCATGGTCATATTCTGAAGATGATTCAAAATTTTCCAATGTATTTAAAATTTGACTATCTTCACTAAATTCTGAAATAGTAAAGAGAGGCTGAATATCATCTTCATCATCAATCCATTCTTTGTCATCTATTTTTGTGATTGCTTTTGCTGGAGGATATAGAGTAAATTTCTTTGCTGGATTACCATTAGAAATATACATGTCACCAGATCTACAGCTAATAAAAGCATCAGCTGTGGCCAGCCAAGGTCTTCTTAATATGAGTGGATGTCCTCCTAGATTGTCCTTGGGACTTAAAATCATGAAATTAACAGGATATTCCCAAGAATCTAGGGATACTGAAATATCTTCTAGCACACCATCTGGTTTGATTACTGATCTATCTGCTAATTGCAGTAAGGTAGGTGTGTAAAGAAGATTAGGAAGCTTGAGATGCTCCATAGTTTGTTTGCTCATGATGTTTATTGTTGCCCCTAAGTCAATCAATGTGTTTGGAATTTCAACTCCATTGATATGTGTTTTTACAATTGGACTTCCTGGATCCACATATTTTTGTATGGCAATTTTTCCCATCATTATGTCTGCTATTTTCCCTACCAGGTGAATTCTTTTTGTTTCTTTTGCTTTTCTTCCTAGTTTTTTATGCTCAACTCCTTTATTGTTTTGGCTAGAATTGGAATTTCTCTAATGGCTTGTAGCAAAGGAATTTTGATACAAACATTCTTCAATTCATCTAGAAAATTATAGTTGGGCAACAAGATCTGTTTTTCTACCCCTCTATCAATTTGTAGTCTTTCAGGAAAAGGAGGTGTAGAAGTAGATGTTGGTTGCTCAATGATAGGAGTTGTGTTTACTGATTCTTTTTGTTTTTCTTTTTCAATGTTTTGGTTTTGGAGAGATGTTCCCTCAAAACTTTTATTGACCTTTAGAGAATCTTCCTCAGAATTGTCATGTTCCTGAATAACTACAGAAGGTCTTTCCTTTTCTAATATCCTTCCAAATCTTAGTTGAACATCATTAAGATCTAGAGGAGTAATCATGTAAGTTGGAAATTATTGTCCTTCTACCATGTAAGCATTCTGATGGTTTTTATTGTTAGGGTTTGGTAATGGTTTGGGAGGTAGCTAATTTGGTTTCTGCTAAAATGGCAGCAAGAGTTGAGGATTTTGGTTTTGTTGTGGAGGTTGTTGTGGAAATGGCAATGAAAGTTGAGGATTCTGATTTTGAAGTTGTGGTTGCTGATTTTGTTGTTGAATGTGTGGGGGAGGATAATTCTGATATGGTGGAGGATATTGATAGTATTGAGAAAATATTCCATAAGGATTTTGTACTCCTTGTGCCCACAATTGAGATTGAGGTTGAGTCTAAGGTTGCTGCCAAGAATTCCAGTTTGGTGGGGGCTGAAGATACATTTGATTGTCAAATCCCTGATTTTGTGGCCCCTACCATGTTCTTCTAGCAACAAAACAAAGAAGTTCTGCAGAATTCGGAACTGTTTCCTCTTGAAAGACAACCTTAAGACCTGGGATTGAAAGACAACCCTTGGTCTCATGGTTTTCTGAGCAAATCATACAAGTTTCTACAATTTTCACATCTAAAGGGCATTCCCTTAGAGAATGTTTTTTTTCTGCATTTTGGAAAAAAAATGGCTAAATCATCAACCTCGTTTTTCTACTTGTTTTGAATTTTAAGGGTGTCTAATTGCTCACAAAGGCTCCCTAGAATGTCGATTTTAAATTCATCAAGCATATTAGCAAATTTTGCCCTACTTAAAGATCTGGTTGCAGATTTGTTTACTCTAACAAGAGAAGGATCTCTTGGGCCTTTCCCTGTTTTTTATTTCCCTCTTGAGAGATGAACATACAATTCTCCTATATCATTTAATGGAAGTTGAGAAATATCTCCCTTCCCCATCATGTTAAGGATATCTATCCACTCATCTCTAATGGCTTTTAATAAAAGAGCTTTCAAATTTTCTTCATATAAATCATTCATCTTTGCTCTTTACAAATTATAGTTGAACCTCTCAATCAAATCTTCTAAGTTTTCATCCTCTCTTTGCATCATTTTGAACACTTCATCTTTGTGATTGGTACGCATGCAATAATCCAAGTACCTATCCAAAAACGTTTTTTTCATATCATTCCATGTTCTAATGGACTGAGTAACTAACCCCATGAACCATTTCAAAGCAGCTCCTTTTAGTGTTGAAGGAAACAATTTGAGTTTTTGAGAGTCTTCTACATAGTCATAGGTTCTACACAAGACTTCAAACTCAAATAAGAATGTTTCAGGATCCTCACTTTTCAACCCATGGAAGATTGGGAGCACAAAAGGTGAGATATTTTTCATTGTGGCATTTGTTTCCTCATCCACTGTAGGGAATCCAAAAGAATTATCTATTTCCCTGCTTCCTCTACCTCCTCCATTATTTCCTCTACCTTCTCCATTATTTCCCCTACCTCCTCCATTATTTCCTCTACCTCTCCCTCTACCCCCTCCTCCAAACAATGAGAATTCTCCATCTTGTTCTTTTTCTACCATTATAGTTTCTTCAGAGTCAATATAGGGTTCAACCTGCAAGGTTACTTCCTCCTCCTCTAGTTCTTCTATTAATGGAATATGGGAGAGAGGTTCTACTTCTTCTTCCTCACCAGGTGTTCCTAATTCTTCAACTACAATGTACTCTCCTGTGGAGGTGAAAAAGGCTATTCCTACTGTTGGAGATTCGAAATTTTCCTCTCCTAAGACTACCTTGGTAGATGAAGTAGGAGATTCTGTTGATTGGATTTCTACCCTTGGAATTCCAGGAGTCCTATGGCTAGGAGTATGAGTTTGGGATGGAGGTGTGTCTTTTCTTGTTCTTGGTGGAGAAGGTGGTGTTGTAGGAATTGAACTTTTGCCCCTAGCTATAAATCTACCCCTAGAGTCTCTTTCTCTATGCATGTCATTTTTTATTTTTTATTTTGAATGTAAGAGATAAGGCTACCTAATTACACTTCAGAACTTGATTTCACAATAAAACTATCACTATCACCACTAACTTCTACAGTCCTTTACACAGGTATTTATAAAAAAAAACATGTAACTATTTATGGAGAAAAACATGCTACAGTCAAACACGTAGGAGACAAGTATGTGAAATTTCTTCATCGGCTGCTGGAGACATAAATCCAAGACATGATGGCTGTTGTATTTGGTTGTACAGGTGGTTTCTAGAGTTCGTAGGTACAGGTAGTTGTTTTAGACAGCGCTTCCCATCACTGTGAAACGTGTTAATTACCACGAAATAGAGTCATGTTACCTTCAGGCTCTGCGATTGACTTATCCATTGACCGTAGTCTTATGCCATCTCCTTTGTCGACCTGGGCTAAGTGAATAGGACAGGGTCCATGTCACGATGATTTCCAAGCTGCCCATGTAGCTAGTTTCTCCTTCTGACACCTGGAACCTGTTAAAGCATGAAGGTAGCTGTGGAATAACCGATTAGCTACAAAATAGGTTGCGTTCCGTAGCTAATATACAAAAACTTATTAAAATAGCAAAACATAAAAGCATAATATGTAAATCACTAAATGTCCTCCTTAAGATGCGAATGCATCTTTCTCATGAAAAAAAAAAAGGAAAAAGAATGAAAAGGGTCGCTATGGAAAGAGTAGTTTTGAGGCTCAATAGGAGGACCCATGGAGATATTGCTACAGTTTCTCCAGACCCAATGAACAGGTCGGCTTGGCTGTGGAGTGGTTAGTGAAGCAACATCCTCGAGAGCACCAGATGGAGTAGAGGTGAACATACTAGTGCGTGACAAAAGTAAGAGAGATATTGTCGATCGCATGGAGGAAGAGAAAAGTTGAAAGTTTCGAGCAGATCCACTTGTGGAGAAAGTAGCTATGGGTATAGAGGTGAAGAGGCAACAACACGATAAGCGAATTGTGCAAAGGAAGAGGGAGAAGCGGAGAATGGAGGAAACAGAGAAGGAGTTGCATGAGTTGAAGGAGCAACTCCGAAAGGAACAAGAATTGTGCAAACAGGAGAGGGAAGCGCAACAGCAACAAGTACAACAGGGGGCGCAACATGTGCATATGGATAAAACAACGCTCGTACAGGTAGTGGATTCATCAGAATAGTTGGCATCAGGCGAGTAGGGTGAACCATCGTAGGAGCAAGACTTCACTCAGAAGATAGAGTGAGCCCTTGAATGGATGGACATGGACATGGAGCAGCAGGAGTTAGAGCAGGACATCGACCTCATGCCTCACCATTAAGAGGTTGACCCACCAGCTTCACCACATCTAGAAGATGAGCAGTCCCAAGTGACCAAGGAGACATTAAGATCCTTGGAAATTAGTCGGAAGGAGAGATGCACAACATCTCATTCGATGGGTCTCAACATAGAGTTGTGCGATCCCATAGAGTGTCAACTCTAGAAGATTATACATCTCCTACGTAGTATGAGGGATGAGTGATTTTGTCTGACATGCGTAAACATCCAACAGCCTTGGCCAATGCCACTAGAGAATATGTCGAAGCCACTAGCTCAAGTGTTCACTTTTTGATAGCTAAGAATGAGTGAATGGATAAGGAGCTACAGACGACCAAGCAAGGAGGAGAGTTGGTGACATCGTCCACCCGAGAAGACCTGAAGAAGGTAATACTAGATGAAGTATTGTCCCTTGACATAGTTATTCAGATGTTGTATTCCAAGTTTCGTACCATGCATAAGGCAGTCGTCCATCTCGATGGATGGCAGCAGTGATGTGGTAGAAGAGCCCGTATCTTGTCAAATGTGCACGTTGTTGTTGATTACATAAAAATGTGGACGATGAGATACAAGGATCCCCGTTTCACTTGCCTAAGATTATGAAGCCCAGAGCGGTCGAGCTGAAGGCACGCATGCGGAGTCAGATCTGGAACTATGAAGAGCTCCTGCAGCCCATCACTAGTGTACAGGTTTCCCATGATTGTGTATTAAAGAGTATGGATGTTATGGTGCGTGCACATGCGATCCCATCTATTGGGACTCTCACCCAAGCAAAGACAAAGGCATAAGCCCGACTAGAGCTTGACTTGTACTTTGACGAGTTGATGTGCATTGCCACTAGCCCAGACTTGCCCATCAGTGAAGACATCATGCACAAGTATGTTGTTGGTCTGACCGCATTGAAGACAATGATGTGCATGCTTTCAGACGAGTTGGACAAAGGAGCCCGAGAAGTGTACCCGGATGCTATGGAGGCAAGATTCAGGTTCCAGAAAGATGTCACCGTGGAGCACAAGGACACCATCACAGACTACTAATCTTGGCATCAATTTGCTACTGTCAATCACAATGAAGATGTCGAAGATTTGGTCTTCCAACAGTTGTCTGAGTCATAGTGATGTCTAGCAAGGATTGCTCAAGCCGTTTTGTCTCACATGGGTACATGTGCATTGTAATGTAACATCTTGTCAAGTGTAAGTTCAAGTGTCAATAGTTGGATGTAACAATCATAGAGTAGATGAAGAGTCATAAGGGTATATGAACTATCACAAAGGGGAATGTCAAGGGTCACCACACCCTTTTTTATAATAGTCCCTCATAACTCATTGTAGAGGCTTTTGGTCAGCTAAGCTTCCGATAAGACTATCTTGGAGAGAGCTTGGATAGTATTGTAACAAGCCTTGGCTTCTCCACTGCACAGAGCTAGTACATCTATTTGGAGGAGGAGGCGGTTGTGGTTGTAACATTCTGCTGTCGGAACTAGTGGTTGGACATGGATGTATTGTATGACTGGAACTTACACTTCTTAATATAGCAAGAGCCAGCGTGTTTCATGCATATCTTGTATTGTATTCTATGCTATCTGTTTTACTCCAAATTATATATGTATATGTTTGCTTACTCATTCATGTCTAGCTTTGTGTGTATGTATGTATGAATCTTTCTGAAATGTGTTTTTGGTTTAACCATCACTTTGGATTGTTAGCTAACTTTCCTTCCATGTTTTGATTCATCTTTGCTTGTGTGTTCCCTTCTTAACTCCATTTTATCACAGGTTTCCAAGGGGTGCACTCATCTCAACCCCTGTGTGTTAGAACCTCTCATGCACCTTTCTTGGCTCACTGCATATGTCACACCCTTGCTACCAACAAAGTTATCTTACTTGCCTCTGTGCAAAATCGTGATCAAGGCATTACCATACGACGCACTACTGGGACTCCTACACCAAATGGTATGAGGTCTAATTGGGACTTCTTACCGGGGAGATCCCCTGACATGTTGGTGAGTCCAGCACTGTCAACATATGCCAGGCTTATCAAGTGCATTTTCTTTCAGTCTCATATCCATTACTTGGGACGTGTTGTTTCCAAGGAAGGGATAACAGTGGATCCAAAAATGATTAAAGCTATCATGGAGTGGCCAACTCCTAGGAATATGGATGAGGTCACATCATTCATGGGACTAGTGGGTTATTACAGGCGTTTCATCATGAAATTCTGAAGGATTGGCTATCCTATAACATCTTTGCAGAGGAAAGGAAAAAATTTTGAATGGAAAGAGGAGTCTGTAACTAGTTTTTAGCAAGTAAAGCATTTGATTACAAATGCTCCAGTCTTGAGAATTTCATATCCTGATAAGGAGTTCATGGTGTGTACAAATGATTGCAAGAGAAGACCTGGTGGAGTCCTGATGCAAGAAGGATAGGTGGTATGCTATGATTCAAGGAATTTGAATGAGCATGGGAAGAACTATGTGACTCATGATATTGAGTTGGAAGCTATCATTCATGCATTCAATATGTGGAGACATTATCTTCTTGGCAGGAGGTTCATCTTGATGAGTGATCATAGTGGGTTGAGGTACTTATTTTACCAACCTAATATGAATTTTAAGAAAGCTAGATGGTTGGCTATCCTTAGTAAGTTTGATTTTGAAATCAAATACATCAAGGGTAAGGAGAATCTGGTTATAGATTCTCTCAGTAGGAGAGCGTAGGTAAATCATATTTCAATCGTGAGATCCTATGGGATAGATTTGTAAGAGCGGATCTTACAGGCAAGGTAGCATGAAGAGTGTTGGTTTGAGGGGGCTTGACCCAGGTTCAAAGTGTGTTTTGCACCAACAAAACCCTCAATTACTGGCCCTTTCAGTAGTGACCTGCAAGCAGGTCATTCTCTCACCCAAAGTAGTTATGGGAGGTTGCAGAACCAAGTTTCCACAACCAAAAATATATCCGCGAAGTGGCGTCGTGTATTTACTTCTACTGCATATCAATATTATAACTTTGCATGCATAATAACTTCACCCAGGTTATTAGTTTATACAAATGCATAAACTCTAACATATAACAGTGTGTCTTACAGGTCTTCACCTAATTCAGTAAAAAGCATACATAATCAGATACATAACATTAGGAAATTAACATATAAAAATATACAGTACTTCACCAAATCTTCCTCTTTATTAAAAATATCTTCAATTATATTCACTTCTCTTACCTGCGCACCTAGCTGCAGGTGTACTGTGCACTCAACTATTGACTCTTCAAGGTCTCCGCACACTCAGTTGCGGAGCCTTATCAAAAAATACAGACTACATAAGCGAAATACAAAGACTTAATGATATTGCATTACTTTCTTCATGATTTCCTTTCGCTAAGGTATTACATATCCTTTTATATATTTCATCTATACAAAAACCATGGTCCACACACCATGGATCCATAAAACAAGGACTACTACCCAATACCCATTGCAAAATAAGGGTTGTATCCCATCCCAAAATCCCTAAAAGTCTGTGTGATGAATATATCTTCGCCAGCTCTAGGTGGTCTGCTCCTTTCGCAGGGTCTTTTACCCAAAACTTGGACCAAGTTGGGCCATGCCCAAAAGGCCCCCAACACTCACCTATGACTCGTCCCAAGTCACTTAGCTTCGACGCCATTGATCTTTGTTGCGATCCCGTTGTATACTATGTTGTAATTCTGAAGTGTTTTTTCCATCAACTTTTCTTCCTGCTACACCTCCTTATCAAAGCTTTTGTAGTAGGGTCGCCGGTCTTCTACAGTAGCTTTGCTTCCCTTTTATTCAATTCCTTCAGTCATTAATTTATTGCCTACAAAAGTTCCAGGGCTTCCTCCTGCCACGGTTGAGTCCTCTCCTACAAAATCTATGCTTTCCTCCACATATCATCTATTTGCATCTAGAGGTTCTTCCCTTCAAAGATGTTGGCAAGCTTCTACAAGACTCATAAGGTCTTCATAGCTTCCAGGAT
This sequence comes from Pinus tabuliformis, assembly GCA_031772625.1. Classification (NCBI taxonomy): domain Eukaryota; kingdom Viridiplantae; phylum Streptophyta; class Pinopsida; order Pinales; family Pinaceae; genus Pinus; species Pinus tabuliformis. The sequence goes on from CM062818.1 coordinate 965,555,881, forward strand.
CTCATCGCGTCACTTTTGTTTGGCATGTATTTCTTCCTCAATCTTCAAGACATTTGGATCCTCCTCCAATGAGGTCCAAATCTGCATCGTGTCATCAAAAAACTTCCCACAATCTGCCACCGTATCCGATATGCCTTTGTGTCTACTCCTGAACCTCTGGTGGTGTACTTGGCTACATCCTTATTTATAGCTCTGACACCTTCACTTCATAATAAAATTTTAGCTTGGCTATAGCATTCTTTGAGTCCTTAATCGTGAGGGTGAGCTTCATGACCTTTACTATTGGTGACTCATACTCATGGACCTTCACGTCTAGAATTGTGTTGCAAGTCTCAACAATGGCATTCTCCAATTGTTCTCATTGTTTCCTTGATTTCTCCCTTTATTTGGTCACTTTCTTCAATTCCTTCTGTAGCATTTCTTTCTCTGACTCCGCCTTTTCTTTCAACAATGACATACGCTACTCTTGTTCCTGAATTTCTGTGGTGATTCCTTGATGAAATTCATGCAACACCTAGAGGGGTAGTGCAACGACATTCATATGGACACTGCTCCATGCCTTGGCTCACTCTTTATCTTCCTCTACCTTAAACTTCAGTGCCCCAACTGGCACATGTAACATCCTCATTCCAAATCTCGTTTCTAGTCTTTGTTCTTGCTGTGATGGTTGGGTTGCCTTCTCTGGTTGCTTCACTTCTTGTGGCAACACCTTCAGCTCCACGATGCCATGTTGTACCTCAGCCAAGATCACTTTGCAGTGATCATCAATCTTGTCCCAGGTCTCTGTGTTAATATCCTAGATTTTCTCTGCTATCTCATCGATGTCCCCATCAGTGAGGACAAGCGGCACTACACCCTTACTCTTATCTACCTTATGCTTCTTTATTGGCTTCATTTTTATCACAAAGGGAGACTCTTCTAATACCTTTGCATCGCTATGGTGTTCTTCATGTTCCTACCCTCCCCCTATTTCTTTTGTGTCCTCATCAACATTCTTCTTACTTGTACCTGCACCCTGCGAGGTACCTTTTTCTTCTCCCTCTCCTCCAACCGCTCCATCAAGTGGATTCATCCATTCCTCTGGCCAATCCTACACTATCGCGAGGAGATCGTCTTCTGTTACCAGGTATGGCTATGGATTCCAGGTCTCTATTGGGTCCTTCATCGATCTCACATACGTGCTATGAAAGTTCGCCTTAAAGTATGTTATATGACAGTATTGTTTGTACAGGCTCGGCGATAGTCTAGGATACTGATTCACCACCAGGTGAAAATCCATCACCATGACTACAAGAAAATATTGTTCTCTTCTTCGCACGTTATCTCCTTCGTAAACCATAGCGAAGCATACCTCGCTGCTTCATATACATCCACCTCAATAGTCAGAAATTGAGAATATTCTGGCTCCTTCTAGGCAATGAGTGCAATAAGAAGTAACAACGAGACATAGTGAAGGGTCTTGCCTTCTTCTGGTGCTTCCCTGCAATCCTTTAAAAACTCCTTACATAGATAAGAAGCCCAGTTGAACTAGACCCCTGTGCTGCACTATTCTACTAACGACGCTACTGCTGTAGGCACTTCATCGGCCCTGCACTTCCTCATGATTTTTCCCACTAAGATATGTGTGGCGAAGAACACACCCTAATCCTCAATGGATTTTATCTCGTATCAACAAGATTTCTTTACTAGCCCGAATTTTTCTTTCATCATTTGGGCCATCCCCTTTTCTTTGTTTTTACCCATGAATTCATTTGCGGGGTCCTTTCCTTGATATGGAAGCGCTATTATTTTTCTGATGAGCATCACATCAATCGGGATCCTCGTCCCCAACCAAATGCAATCATCATGCACTAGTGTGAGGATTTGTCACACACGGATTGTACTGAATGGGCTTCGCTCGAAGTGTGGCACATTCAGCATGTTCAAAATTCCTGCTCTCTGTACTCCCGCAACCCATTATTGTGGCTCCAATCTTATAACTCTGCTCTTCGGGTAGTGGAATTTCTTTAGGTACCTATTCGGCTCAAATTGCGGGAATTTGCTTCTGTCATTGAAATCCCAATCTTCCAATTTGAGTTGGAGAATCTTCCCCAACACTTATCTTTCAAAAGGTACCTATTCTGGCAACAACGATGTATAAGTAGAAAATTTCCCTTCTTTTGGCTCCTTAACCGGATTTGCGCCCGATTTTCTCGGCGACATGTATGTTGGGAGCACAGAGGGAGTCTCCACATCCTTTGTCTCCTTCCTGTGAAACTCAACTTCTTCCTCACTGTTGTGGACCTGCTGAGGTCCCTCCTGCTGCATCGGTCTCTTCCCTTTCGCATGGGCCTTTTTCCCTTGTCCTTTGTGTTCTTCAACCGCACTTCCTTTTGCGTCTTCTTTCATGGTGACATTCTCAATTCTTCTGCAGAGACCTTAGCTGGTCTCTTCTCCTATCTATTATGTTGTTGCGACTGCGACTGTGCCTGCAGTACCATCCTTAACGACCTTAAGTGCATTAGGGACATAAGTACATTTTCTCCTGTGGTCTTTCCTGCTTGTGACTCCATGATACCAGCTAGCCCTTTCTTCTTGAATATTCCGACCAACTCTTCCCAGCTCCTCTCATACATGTAATAACTCTTCTTCACTTAGGCACAATTTATGATCTCTCTTAGGCAACAAAGTGTCAAATGTGGCATGGGATGTGATTTTATAAAAAATTTCAATTCCCAGTCTAATGATTGGCTCTAGATTTGGTTCATTAATGTAGGTATGGGCTAGATACATCCAATTGTGCTTCATAAGATATTTTCTCCCGTGCCCTTCAATGATAATTTCTTTTTAACAGTGCCCTTTTTCCTTCCAACGATCATATTTTCGGCTAACCTCATCTGAATTATCTTGTTGTGCAACCACCTCTTCTTCGTTGCAGCTCCTACGGACTCTGTCATACTCATGAGTATCATGCAGAAATATTCCTTAAGCGAAGTCCCTTCCTGCAGAGTAGTTTATAGTCTCGTGCCCACTTTCAACTGGAGGTGGCACCAAGACTTCTTTCCCTTCATTCCTCAGTGCAACGGTCTAGGGACATAATCGTCCCTGTATATTTTTAGTCTACTACCATTCACTCAACCTAGAATCATCTAACCATTTAACTTCGCGGGCTAAACAACACCAGCATATGTAATGTTCTTGACGATATATGGCCCCAACCAATGCGTTTTAAATTTTCCCGAGAACTTCATGAACTTATTGTCATATAATAATACAAGATCCCCTTCATGAAATTTCTTCTTCTTGATGTTCCTGTCATGCCAGGATTTCTCCCTTTCTTTCTGCACCTGCTAATGGAATCTTGCTATGAATCTGTCTTCTTCTAAAGCTAGTATCTGCAACATTCTCTCATTCATCATGTCAAGGTCTGTCATATCTATGACAGTTGCAATTCTCAAACTTGGCACAATGTATTCCATTGGCATAACTGCTTCTTTTCCATATACCAACCTGAAAGGTGTCTACCCAGTCAATTTCTTGCATGTCATTCTGTATACCCACAACACCGCCGAAATCCTCAAGTCTGAGTCATCTCTTTTTACGTTGCATACCTTGGTCAATGCATTCTCCAGAATCTTATTGAAAGCTTCCACTATCCTGTTTGACTGAGGATGATATGGAGTTCTCTTCTGATGGTAAACTTGGAATTCCTCAGTTAGTGCTTCAATCGTCTTATTAAAAAAGTGTGTCCCTTGGTCGCTCATCAAGATCTTCGAGCAGCCAAATCTAGACACTATATACTAAAAAATGAACTTCACAGCAATTTCTACGCTGAAATCCTCTATTGGTTTTCCCTCAGCCCATATTTTCAAATAATATATCGTGGTCATGATATATCTTGCACCAGTCTTTTTCCCCGGTGGACTAATTGATCCAACAAAGTCAATTGCACATTTATCAAAATCCTGCAAAGTGACCTGGGGTACTAGTGGAATTTCATGTCTTCTAGATGGTTTATCTATCCTTTGATATACACCACATTCTTGAAAAAAGTATTTTGCTTCCTTATCCATTGTAGACCACCACAACTCGGCTCTCAAAATCTTTTGTGCAATGACTTTTCCTTCATAATGCCCACCTGTGACTCCTCCATGAGCTTCCGTTAGAATTTTTTGTCTTTCATTGTTAGGGACGTACCTGTGTAGTATTTCATCCTATCCCATTTTATACAAGTGTCCCATAATCAATGAGAAATTAGCTGCTTGAACCACCAATTCCTTCTTTTGCTTTGTAGTATACTCCGCGGGCACCATTCCCGTGGACAAAAACTAAATAATATCCACGAAGTGATCATATGTGACTTTAATTGCAAACAACTATTCATTGGGCAGGTTATCTTCAAGACTTGTAGGTTCTTCTCATGTCTCTATCCTAGATAGATGATCTGACCCAGCATTCAATCTTCTCGGCTTTACTATAACTTTGAAGTCATATTCTTGGAATAATAACAACCATCGGTAGATCTTTCCTCCTAAGACATGCTTAATTACCAAATATTTCAGTGCAGAATAATCTGTGAACATCTTAAAGTGTCCTCCCAACAAGTAATACCTAAAATTTTGTAGTGCATGCACCATGGCTAACCCCTCCCTTTCTGTCATGTTGTAATTATTTTATGCCTTAGCGAGCTTCCTACTTGCAAATGTAATGGTATGATCAATATCCCCTACTCTTGGTTGTATTAGTACTACTCCTAGAGCTATGAAAGATGCATCAACATGCACATGAAATTCTTTCTTCCAGTACGGAAGAACTAGAATTAGCGCAGTTACCATTTTTTCTTTCAACACATCCAAGCTCTTCTGGCATTCTTCATCCCACTAGAAGGTCACCTCCTTTTTCAGAAACTTTTCCATCAGCACAGTTATCTGCGCATATCCTTTAATAAACTTTCTATAGTAACCAGTGTGTCCTAGCATAGTATGTAGTTGTCTTACTATTTTTGGTGCTGGCAGGTTCACAATGACTGCAATCTTTGCCAGATCTACCATCAATCCTTGTTTACAAACCACATGTCCCAACAATATTCCAAATGGTGCACAAAAGATGCACTTCTTCAGGTTCAATGATATCTAATACTTCCTACATGTATCCAACATCAACCTAAAGCTTGCTACATGTTTCTTTAATATCCCAAATACTTTCCAACCGTCGAAGCGAAATTCCATAAATTTGTGCATGGCAAGTGCATTCTTCAACCCAAAAGGTATCATTGTGTACTGATAGGACCCCCATTCTATGGCAAACGTTGTCTTATGTCTGTCTTCCGGTGCAATTCTGATCTGGTGATACCCTGAGAAGCCATCTGTAAAAGAGTAAACCTCTTGTCCTCCTACATTATCCAACACTTCATCTGTAAATGGGGTGGGAAAAGGGTCATTCAGGCATGCATCATTTAACTTCCTCAAGTCCACACAGATTCTAATTTCCCCTTTCGCCTTCTTCTCCTGAACTACCATGGGACTTACCCATTCAGACTCTTCGATAGGTTCAATTATCCCCGCGGCTAACATTTTGTCCAATTATTCTTTTACCTTTTCCTTATACTTTGGGTTCAGTCTATAAGGCCTCTGCTTAACAAGCTTCACATCAGGCTTCATAGGAATCCTCATAACTCCCAAATCCCTTGGGATGCCTTTCATATCTGAAAATTTAGAGGGAGATAACTCCTGGTATTCATGCAAAAAATCTATTATCTTGCTACAGTGTTGTCGTTCCGGTAATCTCCTATGGTTGCATACTTCGTTTCAAATTTTTTCCTTATATTTACTCTCTTCGTTTTCAGTGGCTACGTTATATCTAATATCTCTATCTCAAGTCCATTCACCTCATGATTTCCTTCTATCTCTTTGATATCAATTTTGTGAGGATCTTCGTCCTCTTCTACAGTAAAGTTATAGCATTCCATCACATTTCGGATCTACGCAGCCGAATCAGGTTGCTAGATAACTGGAAATTCATTTTCAAAAATATTCTTCTTAGCTATATTAAGTGTTACATCTATATGTGGACATTCATCTCTAAATTTAAATGTCATCACAAATCCATCCACCATTTCCACCTAGACAGCAGTGCCATGTTGAAGTTCAGTTTCCAAATACCAGTTCTGAGGGATTGTTTCCATGGTATGGATGAAACCATGTACCCATTCTTCTCGCGAAATTTCTCTCCATGCTACCATACAGAGCTGTATATATTCTCTAGGATCATTCTGGCCATCATACTTGTCTACGATTTCTGTTTCTACTTGTCCAAATATTACCCACATTAACCTCTTACATTTTTTCCAATATCCTATATTCTTCTTATGTGTAGACCACCATCTAGCATGCGTAGCCCTCAGCACTCGATCCAGTGCAAACAGTCTTTGACATTCTGGTACCCACCTTTCATAATCTTTAAAGAAAGTATTTACATCACCCAAACCATTATATAAATGTAAATCACGTACCTCAGTTGTCATGCAACGCACTACTTTGGTGATCCTTGCACATCGCCTTGTAGATAGTTCATGCAATATGTTCTGCCAGTTCTCCAATTCTTCTTTTGAATCTGAGGTACATGAAATATCTTGCTCCCAAGTCAGCTTTCCATTTGTAGTGGGATTGACCCATTCTTCTTCCTTTGTTTTGATCTGGTAAATATTATCAACGTCATCTGTGCCATATTCCTCTCTGACATGCTCTGTATACCTCGCCCTTTTTTATGGATCCAATGGAACAATAACCCTCATATTATTGATTTCAAATATAATTTTCCTTTTATTCATATTAATTATAGCCATGTTTTCAAACACCCAATCCAATCCAAGCAACGCGGGGTAAGGATTACTATCATCTACTATCTCAATCACTTTGAAGTCAGTGGTAGTGCGCACTCCGTCGATGTCCACTGTGACATTAGACAACCTTCCTAGGGGTAATATTTTCTATTGATTTTCCATCTTCAGCTGAATAGTAGACCATTTTAGCTTTAGCTTACCCATTGATTCCCAAGTCTGCCTTTGCAAGACATTGGCATAATATCCCATATCTAAGATAACCTGGTCCATGTCATACTCTCTAATCTATGATGTAAGCCTCATTTCTTTCCCTATTTGCTTCTTGTGTCTATGCAGATTATTTACTGCGCACATCTCGCTCTCAGGTATCTCCCTAAAAGTACAGGAGACTATTAGTTCCTGTAATCCCTCCAAAACCTCCCGATTCCTCAACAGATTCATGTTGGTCTGTATAAAAGACTTCAAAACATTTGAATCCACCTCTTGTGTCGCAACCAGTACTACTTCGCGGCTATCCTTCTGAGTGGGTTATGCAGTAGAGGTCGAGGCCCCATCATCCACAAAGCTTCACCTCGCCTCCATGGATGCTTGTTTTTCCTTCAAGATATCAAGTAAATAAGCTTTTTCGGTGGTTTTCCTTATCCATGTGGCTTCAACTTCCTTTTTTCTGTCGGCCTTATCATTCCCAATTGTGGTTCTGCTTCGTGTTACAATGTCAATGCATAGTTGATCTTCTCTTGGCTCAGTGGTCATCATTTGGACACTCATTTCAGGTTGCTGGTTTCTTTTCTCCTTCATCTTCGCGATGAGGATGGGACATTCTTCTATGGCATGATCAAAATCCTTACAATAATTGCATGTTGTCATCGGGTTTTGACAGTCTCTCGTGAAGTGTCCTGCCTATCCATAGTTATACCGGATAATCCGGCCTCGTCCTCGACCAAATCCTCCTCATCATCCTTAAAATCATCCTTGTCCAGTGCGTTTTCCTTTCTCTTCATGTGCATGTCCTTCGTCTTGCAATCTATAACTATCACTAGTGCACTCCATCATTAACTCATAACTTCGGAAATTTTTCTCATCATGGCCTACTGATATATAGAAGTTAAAACAATTGTTTTAGGGTCTGTATATATTTCTATAGTAGATAACAATCTTCAGAGTGATGTTTGCCTCGCGTCTTACAAATTTCGAACCACAGACTCGGGATTTACTAGATTAGGCGCTCCACTTGCAATATAATCTCTGAATACTAGGCATTGATCTTTATAATGACCTTCCACTTTGCACTTCGTACACCAAACTTCTGATCTTTCTGGTCTGACTTCTTTACCTTTCTTCAGATCCTACAATTCCAGGGTCAACGTAGCTAGCTGATTCTATATTTGTTGTACTCCTGCGTGAGTATCTCCAACTGGCGAGGCTTCCAACTTCATCGCGATCTCCAATGCTTCAACTTGCATCCTGATCTTCTGTTGTGTTAATGGTAACCTAATATGTGGAAATAGCATGGCTATGAACCATTCCTTATGTTGTTGTGGGGGTATCTCAAAGCTCACTTGACCCATCAAAACCTTGAATCGTTGATCCAATTCCCACACAGATTCAGTCGGTGCTTGCTTGATCTCTTTCAGCTTTGTGATACACTGTGATTTTGATTTTGGCTTCTTGAACTCTACTACCAAGGCCTTCTTAATTTCATCAAACGTAGCATTTGGCTTACTCACGGAGTATTTCATATACCATGTCAGCACCCTCTCCCTTATCGATGTGATGAGTTGTGCCTTCTTTACATCATCATTATTAATCTGTCTTGCCATCCATACTACATCAACTACGAACCAAAACTAGTAAGCATCCTCTATTCCCAGTCCTCTAAAGCCAGGTATCTTAATGTCATCATCCATTCTTCTTCTCAGGGGGCTAGGTGGAGATGGAGCTGGAACTAGAGGTGTAGGGGAAGTATTGGGGGGGGATGGGGTGTGAGGGGAATCCCAAAGATGCCCTGATTATTTTCGGCCCCTGACTTCGACGTGCCTTCAAGATGGGTGAGGGAATATCGTGGGGTTATAGGGTTACTTATTTCGTCTTCATTCTTTGACCCCAACAAAGGGCTATAGTTAGCCTCAATAAAATTCTTTGGATCTATTCTATATTGTTTTCCACTTCGCATAGCTCCTAGTTTCGGCTTATTTCTTCTTTTCCCAAACATTAATCTGACTACATCCACAGAATCCCTTTTTCACACAATAACATTTTAATCTAGAGCTTCAGAGAATTTAAAAACTTACCTTGTGGTCCTTTGAAGAATCTTCATTCAACTTCGCTATAGGACACGATTTGGTTGATCGCAAACTTAGTTATAAATCCTCCCAAAATGCTATCAATCCAGAAATCAATAGCCCTTGAGATATTGTTATCGATTCTCTTGAGCCACTGTATCAAATCAGAGTTCCACTTCTTAGGTTTGTTGCCTTTGAAATAGTTCTTATGCTCAGCTAACTTAGATATCCACTCAAGCCATTCGATTTGGAACAAACCAAAGAAGATCTCGTATTAATCTTCAAAGTTATATCTCTACAACCAAGCCTCATTAGATAGACATGGGTTTCTATTCTCTTTTTCTACAAATTCTCTTTCTTTCTGTTCAACCCACTCTTCGAGTTCTTTCTTCGACGGATGCCAAATCATATCCCTTTAAGCAGATCTTGGTCTCGACAATGAAACAATTTGCTGGTTTGAGGGGGCTTGATCCAGGTTCTGAGTGTGTTGCGCACCAAAAAAAATCTCAACTACTGTCCCTTTCAGCAGTGACTTGCAAGCACGTCAAAGTCTCAACCGAAGCAGTTATGGGAGGTTTCAGAACCAGGTTTCCGCAACCGAAGGGATATCTATGAAGTGGCACCATGTATTTACTTCTACTGTATATCAATATTATAACTTCGCATGCATAATAACTTCACACAGATGATTAGTTTACAGAAACGCATACTCTAACACATACCAGTATTTCTTACATTTCTTCACACAATTCAATAAAAAAATACATAATCAGATACATAACAATAGACAATTAACATATACAAAGATACAATACTTCGCCAAAACTTCTTCTTTATTAAATAGATCTTCAATTACATTCACTTCTCTAACTTGCGCACCTAGTTGCAGGTGGTCTATGCACTCAGTTGCAGACTCTTCAAGGTCTCCAAGCACTCAGCTACAGACTCTTCAAGGTCTCCACGTACTCAGCAGCGGAGCCTTATCCAAAACTACAGGCTACGTACGCAAATATAGAGACTCAATGATATTTCATTACTTGCTTCATGATTTCCTTTCACTAAGGTATTACATATCCTTTTATACATTTCATCTATACAAAAACCATGGTCCACATACCATGGATCCATAAAAAAAGGACTACTACCTGATACCCGTTACAAAATAAGGGCTTTATCCCATCCCAAAATCCCTAAAAGTTTGCGCAATGAATATATCTTTGCCATCTCCATGCAGTCCGCTCCTTCTTTCGCGAGGTCTTTTACCCAAAACTTGGACCAAGTTGGGCCATGCCCAACAATGAGAGGTACCAGAAACTGAAGTAGAGATTGCAGTAGCATGGCGAAGGCGATAAGGGTGAGGAGTATCACCTCATCGTAGATGGCTTGGTGAGATTCAGGAATAGGATCTATGTGTTGGATAGTAGTGAGTTGAAGAAGCTTATCTTGGGGGAGTTTCATGTCAAGCCATATTCAAGTCACCCAAGATATCAAAAGACTTTGACAACTATCAAGAAGTTATACCATTGGAAGAACTTGAAGAAGGAAATGTTTGAGTATGTGTCTAGATGTTTGGACTGTCAGTACGTGAAAGATGAGTGTTGGCACCCAGCTAGTCTATTACAACCTATTTTGATTCCAAAATGGAAATGGGAGGTCATTTCCATGCAATTTATTACAGGTTTTCCAAGGACATTGAGACAACATGATTCCATCATGGTTGTGGTTGACAGGTTGAGCAAGGTAGCTCACTTCATTGTAGTGAAGTCTACAAATTTAGCTAGTGAGGTAGCTCATATCTTCATCAGGGAGATAATGAGGTTGCATGGTGTTCCAAATAATATTATATGAGACATAGATGCCAAGTTCACTTCCAGGATTCAGAAGGAGTTGTTTGCAAGAATGGGGACAGAGTTAACCTTCAATACAACCTAACATTCGCAAAAACATGGACAGACAGAGAGGTTAAATAGGATTCCTAAGGACATGTTGAGAATGTATGTCATGCATCAACAGAGGAAGTGGTAGGAGTATCTTCCACTGGTGAAGTTTTCATATAATAATGGGTATCGGGAATCCTTTAAGATGATTCCATTTGAGGCTCTTTACAGGCAGAGTTGTAATACTCCTATCAGCCAGAGTGAGCCAGTGAACAGGGTGTTGATTAGACTAGATATATTGATTGAGATGGAGTAGGAGATGTAGGTTATTCAAAGGAATCTAAAGGTAGCATAGGACAGGTAGAAGATTCAAAATAGGGAATTCAAGGAGTTTTAGGTTGGGGAGTGTTGAGTCTTGAAAATGTCATTCATTTCCATTACACTTTCACTATTATGTCCATTATATCACCTCCATTTCACTACTATGTCACCACATTCATCCCACTTTCATTATCATTGGGCCACATTTATGTTTTTCCAATCTTTATTAATTCTAAGCCTTTTAAGTGAATTTGTGGTTAAAAATTAGCAAATAATGTGCATATGCTTATACCTAACAAATGGGTTGAGATTGTTGACATGTGTAGGTTGAAAGGAGGCTTCTAGAAGATCCTTATGTGGCACTCTAAGGCCAAATTCGAATTTGAGTGGAAAGAATCATGGGATCATGAGGATATGTGTCACATCTCCTAATTGTATTGTAACTCTAAGGAGACATGTGTCTTATCAGTTCCTATTTTGATTAGGACTCTAGAGGTAGAGGGAGAGATTCATGAACTCTCATTAATGAGATGGCTCTCATCTTTTTGTATAAATAGGAGATCTCTCTCCTTTTTTTTTTCCACTGGAAAAATCCGTAATTTTCATTATATGGAAAATTACATATTGTAGAGGTTGTACGCATATGCTGAGGTCACTATAACACAGTGTGCCTTTTAGTTACAAAAAGGATTCTGGACATAAAACATCAGATCAGATATACCACGCAGGGCAATCTGCTAGTGCTATATATAAAACTGTTTACAATTGCCTTCCGGCTTTCCTGACTGTTTCAAAAATAATGTGATTACAAAAAACATCTCTGTCATAAATAAGATATTCGCCAGATGATTTATTGACCAGGTGCATTCTGATATCTTGGATCATTGTATGGTCGGTGGTAGTACTTGTACTCGTGTTGACCTTGAACCTCTGTGATCTCCCATATGCCTTTGTCCATCAGCGTGGCCTCCTTGGATAGTTTGTCAGCACTTTCGTTATGTTCCCTGTAGATGTGTGAACATGTGATGTTGTTAAAAGCTGCTTTGAGTTCAAAAACTTCATTCAATATAATGCTGAGTGTGTGAATGTGACAAACAGATATGCCATTGAACCAATTTATGATGATTTTTGAATCCTTGAAAATGTTTATGCAAAGGCAATGATGACTCAAAGCAAAATGAAGTAAATGTCGAAGTGTGATGAGCTCCGCAAAATTGTTTGTGCCAATTCCCAATCCAACTTTTACTTTGTAGTAATGATGCTCGTTTTTGTATATGATAAATCCGCCCCCACATCTCTGCCGGTTTGCGGCCCCATCAAAGTAAGCCCATGGAGTGTTTTGATCAATTCGGGGAGGTGGATGAGGGTGGCGCAATTTAGGGGGCGGGGGATCAGGTAGTTCACTAAATGCTGCAATAATTCCTGCCTCCATCATTGGCCAGTGAACAGGTTTATCATCGAAAATATTGCAGTTTCTCGCTTTCCATATGTGTCAATTTACTAGAATTGGAAGATTGATAATCTTCGATGCTTTGTGCCGCATCTCCCAATCTATCCAAGCCGCTGTCAGGTCTGTACCCTCCCAAATTCTGATGTAAGAAATGGTGTTTTTAAGAGTTGTCCACAGTTCTTGTATCTTCCTGCAATGCATAAAAAGTAGCTATGTGGATTCGGAAGCTCCTTTGCATAGCACACACCAAGTTGGTCCATATAGTGCTCTGTGTGTTAGATGCTCGCCAGTGGGCACTTTGTTCCTCAAGATACACCAGAAGAAGAGTTTTGAGCATGGTGATGCAGTGAGTTTCCAAATGCTCTGCCACCAGTTCGGGATGACCTCAGGTTTTTTGTGACTGATAAGAAGGGTGTAGCCAGCCTTTGGATGGTAATAACCACTATCAGCCTGATTCCATATGAGTTCATCCGGCCCCTCGATGATTCTAATGTGAGATTCGGTCAGGGCCTCTCTGTAAGACTGCCATTCCTGGTGCCATCGTTGTGGGAGATTTAATTGTTGAGCTGTCTTCCAGGCCTGTTGAAATATATCATAATTTTCTCTGTCTGCAATTTGGGCAATCACTCTGATATCACGAGCGAGTAAGTATCCAACCAAATCTTGAGGCAGAGTATGCCTTCCTCCACTGCCAGACCATGGGTCGATACCGATCCTAGCCAGGGTACCGTCTCTGATTTTCCAAACCAAGTTGTCTCTGATCATGGGCAGTGAGAATAGTAATGCTTTCCATATAGATGATATACCAGCTCTGTTCCAATTAGGAAGTCTGACCCATTCCAGAATGCCAAGGGGCCATATATATTTGTGGAATGAGAGACGGGTCCATAAGCTCTGGCTAGTCAACAATGCCCAGCTCATTTTTGCTGCCAATGCCTGTGCGAAAAGTGGGAGGTATTTTAATCCCCATCCTCCCCACTTCTTTGGGAGTGCTATCTTCTGCCAACCGATCCAGGCAAAGATACGTTTGTCTTGACTTCCTGCCCAGAGATATTTGTTGCATAATTGATGTAGGCGAGCCAGAATGTGTCTTGGAATCCAAGCGAGAGCCATCCAGAAAACCGGAGTTGCTTCCAGTACAGTTTTGATGAGAATTAATCGTCCAGCCCTGGAGAGGTATCTGTGACTCCAACAGGATAGTCTTCTTTCCAATTTTGTTACCAGCCAGACCCAATCTGCAATCTTCTGGCTAAAGGTCTTTAACCAGAAACCCAAATACTTAAGACCCCTGTCTAATGGTTGAATGTTGTATGGGAAAGCCTGTCGTGCCGTTTGAGATTCATTGACCGAGGTACGGGCCAGAGTTATGGTAGATTTTTCTTGATTAACACTCATGCCTGTGGCCTGTGAGAAAAGCTGTAGAATGCGGGAAAATGTCGATGAATCTCTGATGCTACCATTCAATAGTATGAGTACATCATCCACGAACAGCAGATGAGTGAGGTAGTATTCTTCCGTGATCTTGAGGCCTCTGAGTGTTCCATCCATTTTAGCTGTGATGATTAAGCGGCTCAGTCCTTCCATGACCAATAGGAATAGAAGAGGTGAAAGGGGACAGCCCTGTCGAAGCCCCCTTTCAGAGTGAAAGAAATGGGAAGCCGATCCATTAATTAGGATGTTGTATGAGGGGGTAGTGATACAAGGCATGATCCAGTTTATGAGAGGAAGAGGGAAGCCCAGATGAATAAGGAGCATCTTAATGTATAGCCAGCTGACACGGTCAAAAGCTTTTGATAGATCAATTTTCAGGAGAATGCATTTAAGATGTTTGGTCCAGATGGAGTGAAGGGCTTCCTGGGCGGATCCAATGGCTTCATGAATCTGTCGATCTTCCAGGAAAGCAAATTGCTGAGGAGCAATGTGTTTTGAAAGAATGGGTTTAAGCCGATTAGCAATAATTTTAGATATTATCTTGTAAAGAACATTGCACAGTGAAATAGGACGAAACTCATCAAAAGAGGATGGGGAGTGTTAGCGCTTGAGATTTCACCCTAGGCTGAGGAAGGTAAACCTTCAAGGCAACATCAAACCATTTCACCTCGTAGCTAGCCCTACGGGGTATGAGAAGGCTCTCTCCGGTCAAACTCGGTAGATCTTTCAATAGGATGAGCTGACCTAATTAGGAACACTGATATTAGGCTAGTAAACTGATAAGGGGGGTTGATTTAAAGCTTTTGGTGTTTTTGGTGGCAATTGGAGGGAGTGCGATTCAGGGTGCGGGGATTGAGCTCAGTTTTTGCAGGTGGGTCTTTGGGGCAAGGTAGGAGTTTGTGCTGATGCCTTTAGCTGAGATGGATGATCAAGGAAGAAAAAGAGAAGCTAAAGAGGGCAAACAATGACTTTGAATCCTCTCTAGACAGTGGAAAACATAAACATTAAACAAATTTGAAAGCTGAGCATGGCAAGCATGAATTCAAACTTTATCACTTCATTTGTTTAATAAGATGCAGTAAAGAAAGAGATGGAACACGTAAACACACTTACAATCACAATAAGAGAACACACCATCAACACAAGAATCCCAATGATGTGTGCAAAACCCTGGTCTTCCCTTTCCTCAAATTGCAGAGATACAAGTAAAATATACAATAGGAGCTTCTCCCTCAAGAGTCCAACCTCTCCAACCATGAAAATGATTGAGAAAATACATAATATAGGCAAGCCAACCTCTTCCCTTGCCTCTAGGGGTCGAGCTCATCCTTCTAGGAGCTGTTTCAACCAATTCTAAACTGAGCCCTAAAACCTAGGCAGTCAAAACAACTTGCCTCTAAAACTTAGGAAACCTATCCATGCATTAAATTTTTACCATTTACATTCAAGAAACTTCTAGAAGTGATCAAAGAGAGTAAAAGTATCATAGAGCCATGAAAGTTACATAAAAATCCATGATTTACATGCCCAAAAAGGTAACCCAAGTCAAAACTGTACTTTTCTGGCCGAACTGGTCAAAATAGGCAAAATTCCTTGACATGCAGCGCACATGTGCCTGACACATAGCGCACATTGAGAGGCCTGTTTGAGGGCCTTCCCATGTCTAAATCAGGTGCAAGCTAGCTCATTGGAAAGGTCTGCGAGTCTTCTTTCCAACACCACAGGAATTTTTGAATTTTGAGTTCATTTGACCCCTCAAAACTCAATTCTCCCAAGACAGCTTTCTGCAACTCAAAATAGGGGCAGAAAGTCAAAATTTGCATGTGTTTTGACCTTTTGGAGGCCCAAATCTCCATAAAAACTGAAGTCCATCCATAGGTAGGTGTAACTTTGCATGAAAATTCCAAAAATGCTGAGTTTTTCCCGTTCTGAGTTGCCCCCATGTAGCGTAGCGCACGGGCGCTGCATGTCAAAAGGCCAAAACCTGTCAATTTCCCAAAAAATTCACAAATGACAAAATTTTCTCCAAATTTCTTGAAATTTGGGCTGGGAGTCCCCAATCAAGTACCATGCTCAGTCAAAGAGGCTTTGGCCAAAATTTGGAGTGGATCGGGCGTTTTCCTTCGTTTTTGTGCTTTGGCCAACCGTCCTTGGAGCACCTTCGATCTCGCTGGTATTTTTGACATTTCTCTCAAACCATGACACCTGTGCAAAAAGTGAAGGAGGTTTTTCTTCCTTGGCATTTTGTGGACAAAAACCTCTCTCAGTTTTGAAAAATTCATCTTTGATTGCTCAGAAACAGCTTTTGAGTGAAACTTGTCCCAATGTGTGAAACAAGGAATTTTGTCGAAATGAAGCGGAATGAAGGGGATAGAGGGCTTCTAAATTCTCGGGGAAATTTTTGGGAGTGGGGAGGGATGTTAGGAAGCAGGGGAAAGTGGAATCTCAGTGATTGAGTGAGGGGAAGGGGTCCAAAAGGGCAAAACACAGGCCCAACCTAGAAAATTGCCAGGTTGTAGCTAGAAACTAGGGTTTGTGCAAAAATGAGGAATTTGGCGGATCTAAGGGATGGGAAGTGTTTGATAAGGTATTTTAAGGATAGGGGAAGGTGTATGAACATCAGGAAACAATTTTTGCCGGTGATTTGACCATCCAAGAGAAATTGGCTTTCAAAACCCTAGGAGAGGGAAATGACCTTGCCAAGGCACAACTGAAGCATGAACAAGGTGTGAAATGACTCATTCGACACTGACATGATAATGAAAACCCTCTGAATGATGATAGGCTCGGCTGAATGATGACATGGACTGACATTTGGGCAAACCCTAGGCCTAATGCCTAGTGACCAAATTTTGCTTGAAGACTCACTGAAATGACAAAATTTGACCTTGACACTTCAAAATCACTCTGTAAGAGCACATTTGATCACTGTAGGAAGGCTGGAAAGACTGACACTAACATTGGCTCCAATGGGGATGGTAGCTCCTTGGAGGTGCCAAGAACCTTAGACCTCTAGGAGAGCAGACCAGTGCTTTTCAATCATTGGGCAATGGAGTCAATATTTACACATGTGCCCCAAAACTTTGACACATTTATTGAATGGAAACTTGACTGAAAATTGACTGAAACTTAACTGAAGCTTGACTCAAACCGACTCGATGGCAAACTGAAATAACTTGAAAAAACTCACTCAATAGACCAAACACAAATGACTCATGACTGAAATCATGATGACAACCACCGGTGTTTCTTACAAGACTATATACATCAAACTATATCAAAATGCCAATGCAACCAATCAAGCAGATGCCTTCTTAATTGATTCTCCTGATCAGATCTCATGATCAACAATAGATGGTGGTAACTGGGCATCCAAAAACATAGCTGACCATGATCTCCTTCATCACTGAACATTGCAATAAACACTATCACTGCTGGCTGCAACAAACTTGCTAGAGGATCATGAAAAACATAAAGATTTGCCACTGCCACCTCCTACGGAAAGAACAAGGTTTCCTTTGCTTCAAATTCTGATCTACCTTCATCATGTGCTTCAGTAGAAGTATGCTCATAAGCTTCAAAAAATTCCGAACAAATGGATGAGCAGATCTCTTCTTGGAAAAACACTTCAGCACATGAAACATATGAAGAATCTGAAAGGGAATCCTGTATGCTTTGATCTTCGGTAGTCAGACAATATGGTAAGTGATCTTCATATGATATGACAGCCAGATTATCATCTTTGTGAAGGAAAACATTATCGGTTTGCTGCTCTACAAGACAATCATCTTCTTCAACAGAGAAAGAAATTTCCCCAACATTTTCCTGACTATGTGTGCATTGCAAATCTGTTGTAGCTTGGGCTGTAACAGGACCTTTCAAAATCTGATCTATTTCCTCTTCAAACAAAGGAGACAATGCCTTTTGTTTTCTTCTGCTTAAATAATAATCATCTTCATATGACAAGGCATTCAAACTATCATTTATTACTGAGTTATTGAAAGGAGATTCATCACTTACTTGCACAAAGATCTCACCTTGCTGTTCATAAACATCTGAATCCAAAACTCTGTCTATGATCTCAACAGTAGAGCTCTCTTTGATGGGTTGCATGCTGCTGTCTTCTGTGGGCAGATCTGAAACAACATTTTCTCTTTCCTCATTTTCAGCCATATTGAAATCTTCAGCCTGCTGATCTTGGCAAGTATCCTCTAAGATTTCGATGTGCTGATGAAATGGATTTTCATACAGAGCTTCCATGATCTCTTCATCCATGAAATTAGCATCTTCATAAAACTTCTCAAGGCTTTCAATAAAACTATAGGCATGCTTGCAACAGTCTTGAACTAAATTCAATGATGGATATGATTCTTTATATTTTTCAAAGAACACGGTATGAAAATCCCTTAAACAATAAATTGAAGCAGATGGCAAACTTTCATACCAAGATTGAGCTGTACCTTCCAGAGTGGCCAAGAATATCTTCATCAAGCAATCTTCAGGAAAATTTACCTTCAACTTGCGAATATGCATATGAAATCTAACTAGATGTAAAGCAGCATCCTTCTTATCATCATCATTAAATATAGGCAGATTCCTTGACCAATCTACCTTTGGAATTTTATTTGGAAAACCTGGAATGTGATCTCGGCTCAAGGGAGCGTATCTTCTTGCAATCTGATCCATCTTGAAAATCTCACAGCTACTGATCTCTCTGCAGTGAAGTCACCATGAAGCACTGATTGCTGGATTCTTCAGTGAAAGGAGTCGCCAAGTGAATGATTTCAGCCTTTCAAGTGTCTGATCGTTGTTCACCATCAACAATCAGATCTGAACTTGATACATGTACTGGGGTGAAAAGCAAATGAAGTGGTCGTATTCACAAGCTCATGGAGATTGACTGAAGCAGCGTTTATCTACTTGCGTTGATGCAAAGAAAGAGCGTTTTCGAAGGCTACCTGGCGTAACTTCAGGCTCCGTCTAAGACTTATGAAACAAACACATCAACCCACAAACAAGTTTGTTCTCCCCAGTATGGTCGCCAGTATGTTAGCGCTTGAGATTTCACCCTAGGCTGAGGAAGGTAAACCTTCAAGGCAACATCAAACCATTTCACCTCGTAGCTAGCCCTACGGGGTATGAGAAGGCTCTCTCCGGTCAAACTCGGTAGATCTTTCAATAGGATGAGCTGACCTAATTAGGAACACTGATATTAGGCTAGTAAACTGATAAGGGGGGTTGATTTAAAGCTTTTGGTGTTTTTGGTGGCAATTGGAGGAGTGCGATTCAGGGTGCGGGGATTGAGCTCAGTTTTTGCAGGTGGGTCTTTGAGGCAAGGTAGGAGTTTGTGCTGATGCCTTTCGCTGAGATGGATGATCAAGGAAGAAAAAGAGAAGCTAAAGAGGTCAAACAATGACTTTGAATCCTCTCTAGACAGTGGAAAACATAAACATTAAACAAATTTGAAAGCTGAGCATGGCAAGCATGAATTCAAACTTTATCACTTCATTTGTTTAATAAGATGCAGTAAAGAAAGAGATGGAACACGTAAACACACTTACAATCACAATAAGAGAACACACCATCAACACAAGAGTCCACAAGAATCCCAATGATGTCTGCAAAACCCTGGTCTTCCCTTTCCTCAAATTGCAGAGATACAAGTAAAATATACAATAGGAGCTTCTCCCTCAAGAGTCCAACCTCTCCAACCATGAAAATGATTGAGAAAATACATAATATAGGCAAGCCAAACTCTTCCCTTGCCTCTAGGGGTCGAGCTCATCCTTCTAGGAGCTGTTTCAACCAATTCTAAACTGAGCCCTAAAACCTAGGCAGTCAAAACAACTTGCCTCTAAAACTTAGGAAACCTATCCATGCATTAAATTTTTACCATTTACATTCAAGAAACTTCTAGAAGTGATCAAGGAGAGTAAAATTATCATAGAGCCATGAAAGTTACATAAAAATCCATGATTTACATGCCCAAAAAGGTAACCCAAGTCAAAACTGTACTTTTCTGGCCGAACTGGTCAAAATAGGCAAAATTCCTTGACATGCAGCGCACATGTGCCTGACACATAGCGCACATTGAGAGGCCTGTTTGAGGGCCTTCCTGGTGTCCAAATCAGGTGCAAGCTAGCTCATTGGAAAGTCCTGCGAGTCTTCTTTCCAACCCCACCGGAATTTTTGAATTTGGAGTTCATTTGACCCCTCAAAACTCAATTCTCCCAAGACAGCTTTCTGCAACTCAAAATAGGGGCAGAAAGTCAAAATTTGCATGTGTTTTGACCTTTTGGAGGCCCAAATCTCCATAAAAACTGAAGTCCATCCATAGGTAGGTGTAACTTTGCATGAAAATTCCAAAAATGCTGAGTTTTTCCCGTTCTGAGTTGCCCCCATGTAGCTTAGCGCACGGGGCGCTGCATGTCAAAAGGCCAAAACCTGTCAATTTCCCAAAAAATTCACAAATGACAAAATTTTCTCCAAATTTCTTGAAATTTGGGCTGGGAGTCCCCAATCAAGTACCATGCTCAGTCAAAGAGGCTTTGGCCAAAATTTGGAGTGGATCGGGCGTTTTCCTTCGTTTTTGTGCTTTGGCCAACCGTCCTTGGAGCACCTTCGTTCTCGCCGGTATTTTTGACATTTCTCTCAAACCATGACACCTGTGCAAAAAGTGAAGCAGGTTTTTCTTCCTTGGCATGTTGTGGACAAAAATCTCTCTCAGTTTCGAAAAATTCATCTTTGATTGCTCAGAAACAACTTTTGAGTGAAACTTGTCCCAATGTGTGAAACAAGGAATTTTGTCGAAATGAAGCGGAATGAAGGGGATAGAGGGCTTCTAAATTCTCGGGGAAATTTTTGGGAGTGGGGAGGGATGTTAGGAAGCAGGGGAAAGTGGAATCTCAGTGATTGAGTGAGGGGAAGGGGTCCAAAAGGGCAAAACACAGGCCCAACCTAGAAAATTGCCAGGTTGTAGCTAGAAACTAGGGTTTGTGCAAAAATGAGGAATTTGGCGGATCTAAGGGATGGGAAGTGTTTGATAAGGTATTTTAAGGATAGGGGAAGGTGTATGAACATCAGGAAACAAGTTTTGCCGGTGATTTGACCATCCAAGAGAAATTGGCTTTCAAAACCCTAGGAGAGGGAAATGACCTTGCCAAGGCACAACTGAAGCATGAACAAGGTGTGAAATGACTCATTCGACACTGACATGATAATGAAAACCCTCTGAATGATGATAGGCTCGGCTGAATGATGACATGGACTGACATTTGGGCAAACCCTAGGCCTAATGCCTAGTGACCAAATTTTGCTTGAAGACTCACTGAAATGACAAAATTTGACCTTGACACTTCAAAATCACTCTGTAAGAGCACATTTGATCACTGTAGGAAGGCTGGAAAGACTGACACTAACATTGGCTCCAATGGGGATGGTAGCTCCTTGGAGGTGCCAAGAACCTTAGACCTCTGGGAGAGCAGACCAGTGCTTTTCAATCATTGGGCAATGGAGTCAATATTTACACATGTGACCCAAAACTTTGACACATTTATTGAATGGAAACTTGACTGAAAATTGACTGAAACTTAACTGAAGCTTGACTCAAACCGACTCGATGGCAAACTGAAATAACTTGAAAAAACTCACTCAATAGACCAAACACAAATGACTCATGACTGACTTAACTAAAACAAGAGAAGGGCAGCAGTCCATCAAGATGTGAAATCATGATGACAACCACCGGTGTTTCTTACAAGACTATATACATCAAACTATATCAAAATGCCAATGCAACCAATCAAGCAGATGCCTTCTTGATTGATTCTCCTGATCAGATCTCATGATCAACAATAGATAGTGGTAACTGGGCATCCAAAAACATAGCTGACCATGATCTCCTTCATCACTGAACACTGCAATAAACACTATCACTGCTGGCTGCAACAAACTTGCTAGAGGATCATGAAAAACATAAAGATTTGCCACTGCCACCTCCTGCGGAAAGAACAAGGTTTCCTTTGCTTCAAATTCTGATCTACCTTCATCATGTGCTTCAGTAGAAGTATGCTCATAAGCTTCAAAAAATTCCGAACAAATGGATGAGCAGATCTCTTCTTGGAAAAACACTTCAGCACATGAAACATATGAAGAATCTGAAAGGGAATCCTGTATGCTTTGATCTTCGGTAGTCAGACAATATGGTAAGTGATCTTCATATGATATGACAGCCGGATTATCATCTTTGTGAAGGAAAACATTATCAGTTTGCTGCTCTACAAGACAATCATCTTCTTCAACAGAGGAAGAAATTTCCCCAACATTTTCCTGACTATGTGTGCATTGCAAATCTGCTGTAGCTTGGGCTGTAACAAGACCTTTCAAAAGCTGATCTATTTCCTCTTCAGACAAAGGAGACAATGCCTTTTGTTTTCTTCTGCTTAAATAATAATCATCTTCATATGACAAGGCATTCAAACTATCATTTATTACTGAGTTATTGAAAGGAGATTCATCACTTACTTGCACAAAGATCTCACCTTGCTGTTCATAAACATCTGAATCCAAAACTCTGTCTATGATCTCAACAGTAGAGCTCTCTTTGATGGGTTGCATGTTGCTGTCTTCTGTGGGCAGATCTGAAACAACATTTGCTCTTTCCTCATTTTAGCCATATTGAAATCTTCAGCCTGCTGATCTTGGCAAGTATCCTCTAAGATTTCGATGTGCTGCTGAAATGGATTTTTATACAGAGCTTCCATGATCTCTTCATCCATGAAATTATCATCTTCATAAAACTTCTCAAGGCTTTCAATAAAACTATAGGCATGCTTGCAACAGTCTTGAACTAAATTCAATGATGGATATGATTCTTTATACTTTTCAAAGAACACGGTATGAAAATCCCTTAAACAATAAATTGAAGCAGATGGCAAACTTTCATACCAAGATTGAGCTGTACCTTCCAGAGTGGCCAAGAATATCTTCATCAAGCAATCTTCAGGAAAATTTACCTTCAACTTGCGAATATGCATATGAAATCTAACTAGATGTAAAGCAGCATCCTTCTTACCATCATCATTAAATATAGGCAGATTCCTTGACCAATCTACCTTTGGAATTTTATTTGGAAAACCTGGAATGTGATCTCGGCTCAAGGGAGCGTATCTTCTTGCAATCTGATCCATCTTGAAAATCTCACAGCTACTGATCTCTCTGCAGTGAAGTCACCATGAAGCACTGATTGCTGGATTCTTCAGTGAAAGGAGTCACCAAGTGAATGATTTCAGCCTTTCAAGTGTCTGATCGTTGTTCACCATCAACAATAAGATCTGAACTTGATACATGTACTGGGGTGAAAAGCAAATGAAGTGGTCGTATTCACAAGCTCACGGAGATTGACTGAAGCAGCATTTATCTACTTGCGCTGATGCAAAGCAAGAGCGTTTTCGAAGGCTACCTGGCGTAACTTCAGGCTCCGTCTAAGACTTATGAAACAAACACATCAACCCACAAACAAGTTTGTTCTCCCCAGTATGGTCGCCAGTATGTTAGCGCTTGAGATTTCACCCTAGGCTGAGGAAGGTAAACCTTCAAGGCAACATCAAACCATTTCACCTCGTAGCTAGCCCTACGGGGTATGAGAAGGCTCTCTCCGGTCAAACTTGGTAGATCTTTCAATAGGATGAGCTGACCTAATTAGGAACACTGATATTAGGCTAGTAAACTGATAAGGGGGGTTGATTTAAAGCTTTTGGTGTTTTTGGTGGCAATTGGAGGGAGTGCGATTCAGGGTGCGGGGATTGAGCTCAGTTTTTGCAGGTGGGTCTTTGGGGCAAGGTAGGAGTTTGTGCTGATGCCTTTAGCTGAGATGGATGATCAAGGAAGAAAAAGAGAAGCTAAAGAGGGCAAACAATGACTTTGAATCCTCTCTAGACAGTGGAAAACATAAACATTAAACAAATTTGAAAGCTGAGCATGGCAAGCATGAATTCAAACTTTATCACTTCATTTGTTTAATAAGATGCAGTAAAGAAAGAGATGGAACACGTAAACACACTTACAATCACAATAAGAGAACACACCATCAATACAAGAGTCCACAAGAATCCCAATGATGTGTGCAAAACCCTGGTCTTCCCTTTCCTCAAATTGCAGAGATACAAGTAAAATATACAATAGGAGCTTCTCCCTCAAGAGTCCAACCTCTCCAACCATGAAAATGATTGAGAAAATACATAATATAGGCAAGCCAACCTCTTCCCTTGCCTCTAGGGTTCGAGCTCATCCTTCTAGGAGCTGTTTCAACCAATTCTAAACTGAGCCCTAAAACCTAGGCAGTCAAAACAACTTGCCTCTAAAACTTAGGAAACCTATCCATGCATTAAATTTTTACCATTTACATTCAAGAAACTTCTAGAAGTGATCAAGGAGAGTAAAAGTATCATAGAGCCATGAAAGTTACATAAAAATCCATGATTTACATGCCCAAAAAGGTAACCCAAGTCAAAACTGTACTTTTCTGGCCGAACTGGTCAAAATAGGCAAAATTCCTTGACATGCAGCGCACATGTGCCTGACACGTAGCGCACATTGAGAGGCCTGTTTGAGGGCCTTCCCTGTGTCCAAATCAGGTGCAAGCTAGCTCATTGGAAAGGTCTGCGAGTCTTCTTTCCAACCCCACAGGAATTTTTGAATTTGGAGTTCATTTGACCCCTCAAAACTCAATTCTCCCAAGACAGCTTTCTGCAACTCAAAATAGGGGCAGAAAGTCAAAATTTGCATGTGTTTTGACCTTTTGGAGGCCCAAATCTCCATAAAAACTGAAGTCCATCCATAGGTAGGTGTAACTTTGCATGAAAATTCCAAAAATGCTGAGTTTTTCCCGTTCTGAGTTGCCCCCATGTAGCGTAGCGCACGGGGCGCTGCATGTCAAAAGGCCAAAACCTGTCAATTTCCCAAAAAATTCACAAATGACAAAATTTTCTCCAAATTTCTTGAAATTTGGGCTGGGAGTCCCCAATCAAGTACCATGCTCAGTCAAAGAGGCTTTGGCCAAAATTTGGAGTGGATCGGGCGTTTTCCTTCGTTTTTGTGCTTTGGCCAACCGTCCTTGGAGCACCTTCGTTCTCGCCGGTATTTTTGACATTTCTCTCAAACCATGACACCTGTGTAAAAAGTGAAGGAGGTTTTTCTTCCTTGGCATGTTGTGGAAAAAAACCTCTCTCAGTTTTGAAAAATTCATCTTTGATTGCTCAGAAACAGCTTTTGAGTGAAACTTGTCCCGATGTGTGAAACAAGGAATTTTGTCGAAATGAAGCGGAATGAAGGGGATAGAGGGCTTCTAAATTCTTGGGAAATTTTTGGGAGTGGGGAGGGATGTTAGGAAGCAGGGGAAAGTGGAATCTCAGAGATTGAGTGAGGGGAAGGGGTCCAAAAGGGCAAAACACAGGCCCAACCTAGAAAATTGCCAGGTTGTAGCTAGAAACTAGGGTTTGTGCAAAAATGAGGAATTTGGCGGATCTAAGGGATGGGAAGTGTTTGATAAGGTATTTTAAGGATAGGGGAAGGTGTATGAACATCAGGAAACAAGTTTTGCCGGTGATTTGACCATCCAAGAGAAATTGGCTTTCAAAACCCTAGGAGAGGGAAATGACCTTGCCAAGGCACAACTGAAGCATGAACAAGGTGTGAAATGACTCATTCGACACTGACATGATAATGAAAACCCTCTGAATGATGATAGGCTCGGCTGAATGATGACATGGACTGACATTTGGGCAAACCCTAGGCCTAATGCCTAGTGACCAAATTTTGCTTGAAGACTCACTGAAATGACAAAATTTGACCTTGACACTTCAAAATCACTCTGTAAGAGCACATTTGATCACTGTAGGAAGGCTGGAAAGACTGACACTAACATTGGCTCCAATGGGGATGGTAGCTCCTTGGAGGTGCCAAGAACCTTAGACCTCTGGGAGAGCAGACCAGTGCTTTTCAATCATTGGGCAATGGAGTCAATATTTACACATGTGACCCAAAACTTTGACACATTTATTGAATGGAAACTTGACTGAAAATTGACTGAAACTTAACTGAAGCTTGACTCAAACCGACTCGATGGCAAACTGAAATAACTTGAAAAAACTCACTCAATAGACCAAACACAAATGACTCATGACTGACTTAACTAAAACAAGAGAAGGGCAGCAGTCCATCAAGATGTGAAATCATGATGACAACCACCGGTGTTTCTTACAAGACTATATACATCAAACTATATCAAAATGCCAATGCAACCAATCAAGCAGATGCCTTCTTGATTGATTCTCCTGATCAGATCTCATGATCAACAATAGATAGTGGTAACTGGGCATCCAAAAACATAGCTGACCATGATCTCCTTCATCACTGAACACTGCAATAAACACTATCACTGCTGGCTGCAACAAACTTGCTAGAGGATCATGAAAAACATAAAGATTTGCCACTGCCACCTCCTGCGGAAAGAACAAGGTTTCCTTTGCTTCAAATTCTGATCTACCTTCATCATGTGCTTCAGTAGAAGTATGCTCATAAGCTTCAAAAAATTCCGAACAAATGGATGAGCAGATCTCTTCTTGGAAAAACACTTCAGCACATGAAACATATGAAGAATCTGAAAGGGAATCCTGTATGCTTTGATCTTCGGTAGTCAGACAATATGGTAAGTGATCTTCATATGATATGACAGCCAGATTATCATCTTTGTGAAGGAAAACATTATCGGTTTGCTGCTCTACAAGACAATCATCTTCTTCAACAGAGAAAGAAATTTCCCCAACATTTTCCTGACTATGTGTGCATTGCAAATCTGCTGTAGCTTGGGCTGTAACAGGACCTTTCAAAAGCTGATCTATTTCCTCTTCAAACAAAGGAGACAATGCCTTTTGTTTTCTTCTGCTTAAATAATAATCATCTTCATATGACAAGGCATTCAAACTATCATTTATTACTGAGTTATTGAAAGGAGATTCATCACTTACTTGCACAAAGATCTCACCTTGCTGTTCATAAACATCTGAATCCAAAACTCTGTCTATGATCTCAACAGTAGAGCTCTCTTTGATGGGTTGCATGCTGCTGTCTTCTGTGGGCAGATCTGAAACAACATTTGCTCTTTCCTCATTTTCAGCCATATTGAAATCTTCAGCCTGCTGATCTTGGCAAGTATCCTCTAAGATTTCGATGTGCTGCTGAAATGGATTTTTATACAGAGCTTCCATGATCTCTTCATCCATGAAATTATCATCTTCATAAAACTTCTCAAGGCTTTCAATAAAACTATAGGCATGCTTGCAACAGTCTTGAACTAAATTCAATGATGGATATGATTCTTTATACTTTTCAAAGAACACGGTATGAAAATCCCTTAAACAATAAATTGAAGCAGATGGCAAACTTTCATACCAAGATTGAGCTGTACCTTCCAGAGTGGCCAAGAATATCTTCATCAAGCAATCTTCAGGAAAATTTACCTTCAACTTGCGAATATGCATATGAAATCTAACTAGATGTAAAGCAGCATCCTTCTTACCATCATCATTAAATATAGGCAGATTCCTTGACCAATCTACCTTTGGAATTTTATTTGGAAAACCTGGAATGTGATCTCGGCTCAAGGGAGCGTATCTTCTTGCAATCTGATCCATCTTGAAAATCTCACAGCTACTGATCTCTCTGCAGTGAAGTCACCATGAAGCACTGATTGCTGGATTCTTCAGTGAAAGGAGTCGCCAAGTGAATGATTTCAGCCTTTCAAGTGTCTGATCGTTGTTCACCATCAACAATCAGATCTGAACTTGATACATGTACTGGGGTGAAAAGCAAATGAAGTGGTCGTATTCACAAGCTCACGGAGATTGACTGAAGCAGCGTTTATCTACTTGCGCTGATGTAAAGCAAGAGCGTTTTCGAAGGCTACCTGGCGTAACTTCAGGCTCCGTCTAAGACTTATGAAACAAACACATCAACCCACAAACAAGTTTTTTCTCCCCAGTATGGTCGCCAGTATGTTAGCACTTGAGATTTCACCCTAGGCTGAGGAAGGTAAACCTTCAAGGCAACATCAAACCATTTCACCTCGTAGCTAGCCCTACGGGGTATGAGAAGGCTCTCTCCGGTCAAACTCGGTAGATCTTTCAATAGGATGAGCTGACCTAATTAGGAACACTGATATTAGGCTAGTAAACTGATAAGGGGGGTTGATTTAAAGCTTTTGGTGTTTTTGGTGGCAATTGGAGGGAGTGCGATTCAGGGTGCGGGGATTGAGCTCAGTTTTTGCAGGTGGGTCTTTGGGGCAAGGTAGGAGTTTGTGTTGATGCCTTTAGCTGAGATGGATGATCAAGGAAGAAAAAGAGAAGCTAAAGAGGGCAAACAATGACTTTGAATCCTCTCTAGACAGTGGAAAACATAAACATTAAACAAATTTGAAAGCTGAGCATGGCAAGCATGAATTCAAACTTTATCACTTCATTTGTTTAATAAGATGCAGTAAAGAAAGAGATGGAACACGTAAACACACTTACAATCACAATAAGAGAACACACCATCAATACAAGAGTCCACAAGAATCCCAATGATGTGTGCAAAACCCTGGTCTTCCCTTTCCTCAAATTGCAGAGATACAAGTAAAATATACAATAGGAGCTTCTCCCTCAAGAGTCCAACCTCTCCAACCATGAAAATGATTGAGAAAATACATAATATAGGCAAGCCAACCTCTTCCCTTGCCTCTAGGGGTCGAGCTCATCCTTCTAGGAGCTGTTTCAACCAATTCTAAACTGAGCCCTAAAACCTAGGCAGTCAAAACAACTTGCCTCTAAAACTTAGGAAACCTATCCATGCATTAAATTTTTACCATTTACATTCAAGAAACTTCTAGAAGTGATCAAGGAGAGTAAAAGTATCATAGAGCCATGAAAGTTACATAAAAATCCATGATTTACATGCCCAAAAAGGTAACCCAAGTCAAAACTGTACTTTTCTGGCCGAACTGGTCAAAATAGGCAAAATTCCTTGACATGCAGCGCACATGTGCCTGACACGTAACGCACATTGAGAGGCCTGTTTGAGGGCCTTCCAGTGTCCAAATCAGGTGCAAGCTAGCTCATGGAAAGTCTGCGAGTCTTCTTTCCAACCCCACGGAATTTTTGAATTTGGAGTTCATTTGACCCCTCAAAACTCAATTCTCCCAAGACAGCTTTCTGCAACTCAAAATAGGGGCAGAAAGTCAAAATTTGCATGTGTTTTGACCTTTTGGAGGCCCAAATCTCCATAAAAACTGAAGTCCATCCATAGGTAGGTGTAACTTTGCATGAAAATTCCAAAAATGCTGAGTTTTTCCCGTTCTGAGTTGCCCCCATGTAGCTAGCGCACGGGGCGCTGCATGTCAAAAGGCCAAAACCTGTCAATTTCCCAAAAAATTCACAAATGACAAAATTTTCTCCAAATTTCTTGAAATTTGGGCTGGGAGTCCCCAATCAAGTACCATGCTCAGTCAAAGAGGCTTTGGCCAAAATTTGGAGTGGATCGGGCGTTTCCTTCGTTTTTGTGCTTTGGCCAACCGTCCTTGGAGCACCTTCGTTCTCGCCGGTATTTTTGACATTTCTCTCAAACCATGACACCTGTGCAAAAAGTGAAGGAGGTTTTTCTTCCTTGGCATGTTGTGGACAAAAAATCTCTCAGTTTTGAAAAATTCATCTTTGATTGCTCAGAAACAGCGTTTGAGTGAAACTTGTCCCAATGTGTGAAACAAGGAATTTTGTCGAAATGAAGCGGAATGAAGGGGATAGAGGGCTTCTAAATTCTCGGGGAAATTTTTGGGAGTGGGGAGGGATGTTAGGAAGCAGGGGAAAGTGGAATCTCAGTGATTGAGTGAGGGGAAGGGGTCCAAAAGGGCAAACACAGGCCCAACCTAGAAAATTGCCAGGTTGTAGCTAGAAACTAGGGTTTGTGCAAAAATGAGGAATTTGGCGGATCTAAGGGATGGGAAGTGTTTGATAAGGTATTTTAAGGATAGGGGAAGGTGTATGAACATCAGGAAACAAGTTTTGCCGGTGATTTGACCATCCAAGAGAAATTGGCTTTCAAAACCCTAGGAGAGGGAAATGACCTTGCCAAGGCACAACTGAAGCATGAACAAGGTGTGAAATGACTCATTCGACACTGACATGATAATGAAAACCCTCTGAATGATGATAGGCTCGGCTGAATGATGACATGGACTGACATTTTGGGCAAACCCTAGGCCTAATGCCTAGTGACCAAATTTTGCTTGAAGACTCACTGAAATGACAAAATTTGACCTTGACACTTCAAAATCACTCTGTAAGAGCACATTTGATCACTGTAGGAAGGCTGGAAAGACTGACACTAACAATTGGCTCCAATGGGGATGGTAGCTCCTTGGAGGTGCCAAGAACCTTAGACTTCTGGGAGAGCGACAGGTGCTTTTAAATCATTGGGCAATGGAGTCAATATTTACACATGTGACCAAAACTTTGAACATTTATTGCTGGAAACTTGACTGAAAATTGACTGAAACTTAACTGAAGCTTGACTCAAACCGACTCGATGGCAAACTGAAATAACTTGAAAAAACTCACTAATATCCCACACACAAATGACTCATGACTGACTTAACTAAAAACATGAGATGGGCAGCAGTCCATCAAGATGTGAAATCATGATGACACCACCGGTGTTTCTTACAAGACTTATACATCAAATATATCAAAATGCCATGCAACAATCAAGCAGATGCTTCTTGATTGATTCTCCTGATCAGATTCATGATCAACAATAGATAGTGGTAACTGGGCATCCAAAAACATAGCTGACATGATTCCTTCATCACTGAACACTGCAATAAACACTATCACTGCTGGCTGCAACAAACTTGCTAGAGGATCATGAAAAACATAAAGATTTGCCACTGCCACCTTGCGGAAAGAACAAGGTTTCCTTTGCTTCAAATTCTGAT
Organism: Pinus tabuliformis; assembly: GCA_031772625.1. NCBI lineage: Eukaryota > Viridiplantae > Streptophyta > Pinopsida > Pinales > Pinaceae > Pinus > Pinus tabuliformis. The sequence goes on from CM062818.1 coordinate 965,587,085, forward strand.
CTACCTTCATCATGTGTTCAGTAGAAGTATGCTCATAAGCTTCAAAAATTTCCGAACAAATGGATGAGCAGATCTCTTCTTGGAAAAAACACTTCAGCACATGAAACATATGAAGAATCTGAAAGGGAATCCTGTATGCTTTGATCTTCGTAGTCAGACAATATGGTATGTGATCTTCATATGATATGACACCAGATTATCATCTTTGTGAAGGAAAAATTATCGGTTTGCTGCTCTACACGACAATCATCTTCTTCAACAGAGAAAGAAATTTCCCCAACATTTTCCTGACTATGTGTGCATTGCAAATCTGCTGTAGCTTGGGCTGTAACAGGACCTTTCAAAAGCTGATCTATTTCCTCTTCAAACAAAGGAGACAATGCCTTTTGTTTTTTTTGCTTAAATAATAATCATCTTCATATGACAAGGCATTCAAACTATCATTTATTACTGAGTTATTGAAAGGAGATTCATCACTTACTTGCACAAAGATCTCACCTTGTGTTCATAAACATCTGAATCCAAAACTCTGTCTATGATCTCAACAGTAGAGCTCTCTTTGATGGGTTGATGTGCTGTCTTCTGTGGGCAGATCTGAAAACAACATTTGCTTTTCCTCATTTTTAGCCATATTGAAATCTTCAGCTGCTGATCTTGGCAAGCATCCTCTAAGATTTCGATGTGCTGCTGAAATGGATTTTTATACAGAGCTTCCATGATCTCTTCATCCATGAAATTATCATCTTCATAAAAACTTCTCAAGGCTTTCAATAAAACTATAGGCATGCTTGCAACAGTCTGGAACTAAATTCAATGATGGATATGATTCTTTATACTTTTCAAAGAACACGGTATGAAAATCCCTTAAACAATAAATTGAAGCAGATGGCAAACTTTCATACCAAGATTGAGCTGTACCTCCAGAGTGGCCAAGAATATCTTCATCAAGCAATCTTCAGGAAAATTTACCTTCAACTTGCGAATATGCATATGAAATCTAATAGATGTAAAGCAGCATCTTTCTTACCATCTTCATTAAATATAGGCAGATTCCTTGACCAATCTCCTTTGGAATTTTATTTGGAAAACCTGGAATGTGATCTCGGCCAAGGGAGGTATCTTCTTGCAATCTGATCCATCTTGAAAATCTCACAGCTACTGATCTTCCTGCAGTGAAGTCACCATGAAGCACTGATTGCTGGATTCTTCGTGAAAGGAGTCACAAGTGAATGATTTCAGCCTTTCAAGTGTCTGATCGTTGTTCCATCAACAATAAGATTGAACTTGGATACATGTACTGGGGTGAAAAGAAATGAAGTGGTCGTATTCACAAGCTCACGGGAAGATTGACTGAAGCAGCATTTATCTACTTGCGCTGATGCAAAGCAAGAGCGTTTTCGAAGGCTACCTGGCGTAACTTCAGGCTCCGTCTAAGACTTTGAAAACAAACCATCAACCCACAAACAAGTTTGTTCTCCCCAGTATGGTCGCCAGTATGTTAGCGCTTGAGATTTCACCCTAGGTGAGGAAGGTAAACCTTCAAGGCAACATC